>VCNE01004742.1:0-11843 GCA_009869805.1 Oncopodura yosiiana | reverse complement strand
TTTCTTAACGCTACTTGCTCCCATTCTCTCTTCTCTCGTCAAGTGAAAGATGTTTGAGTAGACAAAAAATGAAGTGAATAGCTTTAGAATCTTAATATACTTTCCTTACTTTGTTGTTTAGACATACTTACCATTATAAATACCTTGCCTTTATCTCTAGCAAAAAGATTCATTCAACACAACAATTCTCTCTATAGAGCAAAGTGTATTATATAAACTTATTGCTTTTGTATAGAATTGTTGTTGAATCGTAAATAACTTAAATGGTAAGAAAAAATACAATAAACTTTTGGCTTTTTGGCTTGCCTTAGTGTTTTGTGTATAAAAGCAAGAAAGTAGAAAAGAGGTTCTTAATCAAGATGTGAGATTCTTGGAAGCAATGAGTTGAGTGAAGTATGCTGTCTAATCAAGTCGCAAATTAATGCTTGGTTTAAGGTTTTTAACTTTAAATAGTGACATTCTTTAACCAAAGGCTTTTCTTGTAGTGTGATTTGTGAAGGAATTGAGAATGCAAGTAATAAAAAAGCATATAAGATCCGCTCAATTTACGATGTACTAAATGACTTTTGTTCTGCCTATTACAATGTCTTAATCGACTAATCTCTCCTAAGAATTTTTGAAGACTTTGCTAAATTGTTGCGAATTTCACAGTGCTAATGGAGCGATCTGATTGCGCGAATTCCGAGAGAAAAAATTAATTCTATCTATTTTTTTAAATAAATGCACATTTTTATGCTTAGGATTTTATGTCATCTTTTCACCCTTGCTTCTTCAGCTGTTAGTAAAATAAAGTTAGAGAGTCAGCAAATGGCAACATACTTTTATGGGCATTTCAAGGTGTCACTTAAAATTCCTGAGCAAAAAGGGTATAAATGTCATTCTCTAATGCTGATGAGGAACGTCGAGAAGTGAGAATTGAAATCCTTCTTAGGCATTTAGTGCATTTGCAATAATAATCCTTTTTACAAACTGTAGAGAAATAGTTTGTCTACTAATAAGGGAATTATACAGCATTGCGAATGTTTATTTTGATTAAGCTTTTTGTAATAAATTTTAGTGATATCAGAATCAGCGATTGCGATGCTGTATAATTCCCTTGTAAGAAAAAGATTCACAATCCAGTTAGCAAAGCATCTTATGTTTGTCAACGGTTCTTGTTGACTTAAAATACATTCCAGTCACCTTGCATTGCATTCTCACTGTTTTTTGTCATGTCGTTTGAATTGAAACACACCGTCGTTTCTTCACACTCACTCTTACCCTTTTTCATACTATTTCCCTTTGGGACGGTTGAGTAAACAGAGGGTATTTCCTTTATCTTTCAACTAATATATGTTAGTTTACTTATTTCGTCTCTCTGGATGAAATTGATGTCTCTACCATGTCAATTTTGGTTTCACATTTGCCTTTGCTATTGCTCTCTTTTTCCCTCACAAGATAAACAAGACATGAACACTGCCTTATTTTGACCAGATTTATTTCGACTGATACTATTTTGATCTAAATCTAGTTCCAGTTATATACAATGATGATTGTGAGTACATATATATCGCCAAGTGAAATGCACAACATGTGTGACTGAAAGTTAAACTTTACGATTGTTTTCTTAGCATTAACCTTCACAACTGGAGTGCAATTGTAAACAAGAAAATCTCGTTTGTGTCGACGAGGACTTTTTATGAAAGCAAAAAACGTCGTGATTTGTGACACTTTCAACACAGCTCACAGTAACTCTAATTCGTCTCACTTTACCCTCAGAGAAATTTGAGTTGCAATAATGTAATGAAATGCAACCTACTTTTTAAGCTGTAAAGTACACCAGGTGTTTTCTTATTCTAATTTTCTTCACCTGTTTCTCCACATTTAAATGAAGTGTCATGTCAGAATAAGAAGAAAATGAAAGAAAAATATTAAGACAGTGAGAAATAACACAGAAAGAAGAAAGCTACTTGTTGTGTTTTTCTACAACTTAAATCCTCTTTCGTGTCTCTTTTCTATATATCACTTTCTTCTATTTATGCTTCCATTGAATTCAAGATCAAGAGTTTCTTCCTTTCAATGATCAACAAGTATGTGGCAAAAGAAAATGCCAAGTCAAGAAGTCGTAGTGCAAAAAAGGAAGAGACGCATCTCACTTCACTAAATTTCTAAAGCTCCACAGGAACTTTGGAACATTTCAAGATGTATTATACAGAAAGAGGATGTCTTATGTACTAGTAACAATGATATGACAGTATATACAGAGCTATGAACAATTGCTCATTTTTTCTATCTAACTATATGCAATACTTGAAGAGTAGATAAGTTATTGAGCTATTTATACATGAAAGTGAAATGAAGGAAATAAGAGTTGAAGATAGAGAATATTGGCTCAACTCAAGTTTGAGGTTACATAACATTACGAAGAGTCCAAAGGACTCTTAAGTGTTTAAACCAACCTCCCAGAGAGAAGCAGAAAACTAAACCAGAGACGACAAAATATTCACACTCATAATTCATGTCACTTTTTACCAACTATAGTACTCTAATCTAGGTCATTTTCTACTGCAATGATAATTGGAGCTAACTTTTCTGTTCTCACTCTTGGGTGCAATTCTACTTATTTTTTGCTTTTCATCTACTATATCTTCAACGAAGGTCATTTCCCTTTTAGTATATACTAACATAAAATCCCATGGGGCTACTTGCAATTAAACTAAAAAATATTGACTTGACTCACCTTTTACAAATGTTGTAGAGTTAAAGAGTCTCTGAGGAATATTGCGTGTCACTTGGCAATAAATGCAAATTAGAGTGTATATACACCAACTTCCTTGTTAAAGATAGAGTTTTTGTATTCAACTATAATAAGTATCTGTTGATTTATTTGTGAATAGCAGGTGGTAGTAGTAATAAATAGAGTAAATTGAGTCACTTTTGAACTAATTACATTGACTATACTCTCATTACCCCAATGCAATAGAGTTGAGTAGATAAATAAAGAGTCAGAATGAATGAAGAGCTCTCTCAATTCCAGTGGTTTTCTAAGTAAAGAGTAAATTAGCAGTTGGCACAAACACCACTAATTATGCTTCTCCCATTTATACAAGTTTACTTCATACAACTCTCTCAATTTTGTCCCTAGTGGTGTGTGGTTCGAGTTGCGTATAAATTGTGTGTCTTTCTCTCTCGTCTTTAGTTCTATCAATTCAACTCTATTTTCACCAAAACTGTTTATGTTGTATTGAGTCTATGACAAGAGCAGAAGAAAACAGAGCTCTCTGCTTTTATTTGCTCTATCGTCCACCGTTTAGTATATAACCATATATAATGTTCTTAAACTTAGCCAACCGAACTGGACAACTAAAACTTTACTACCACTACTATATTACACAGTTTCTTTCCTTACTACTTCTTCTTATGTTTCTGACATGAACACAACTGCTGAAAATGTATTTCTTCTCGCACTTTGCCCCGTAAAGATTTAAGATGCTGGAGTCAATTTGTAAGAACTGAATTTTGACTAAATTGAGTTGACTTGTCGTTGATTTTGATGTTGACTGGTGACTGAAGGAGTTTAGACTACTTGAAGAAACGGAAGAAGAGGAAGAGAGAATCTCATACAGAGATTTTAGCTGGGGAAATAAGCTCACGTAGAAAAGGAGACTTGCGCGTATATTACCTACAACAGAGAATATATATCTTATGGAAAAAGAGATACGAAGAGAGTTACATAACACATTGACTCCAGATTTTTTTACTACTACATATTTTGTAAAAAAAATAGTTTAACTTCTTCCGATTTCCCTCATATGGCATTCAGAATTTTAAAAACCTTTTGTTACATTCCGGTTCTGCTGCTATACATTCTGTTGTATAGAAAGAATTTAGATTTTTTGTTATTGAAATTTCAAATCTCAAGTTCATGAAGAGGACAACAAGACACTCAATAGAAAAAGTGTGTTGCAATGCAAGATCAAAGTCAAGACTAAAAAGACATATTCTTCTGCCGTTACATGTCATTTAGCATTGCCACTATACATAGAGTGTATTATATAAAGACTATATATGAAATGGGAGAAGTTTAAAGCTATTTAAATGAGTAATGTTGAGCCAACACAAGAAGCAAATGAAACAGAACGCAATGCAATGCAGTAGAGAAAGGAAGGAAGAAAACGTGGTAGGTAAAAAAATGATAAATGCGTGAGAATTTTTTAGCTCTGACTTTCCAGTACTAGAGAAGAAAGGTTTAGGTGAGCTAATGATAAATTGGTGGTCATTAGTTCATTATTGAAACTGGAAATCTAAAGTTGAGTAATATTTACCTTGCCTTTGACTTTGAACTGCGAGTCTTATAGTTTATACAAGGGAATGATAAGGCATTGCAAACGTTGATTTTGATAGCACTAATTTTATTCGATAGAGGATCAATGTTAAAATGCGTCGTTCGGATTTGGTAATGAAAAATATTTTCTACGTTTTCAGTATTATAGTGTTTCCTTGATAGTTCAAATATATAGAACTCGATTTCACGATTTGATAAATGTTGAACTTGACAATTGGGCTAAGTTAGAAATAGTCTAAGAATCAAAATGGACTAACTACTGGAAATGCATTGAGATGTAAGTTTAGGCCAATATCTTTTTAATAACGATCATAAACACTCAATTTTATTATTGCATACCAACATAACTTACTTTCTGAGAATAGTATTTTCTTTTATACTCAGAAAAACAATGTTAGTTTTCTGAGATGATACATTTATTTCATTTGAGTCATGATTGTTGTAGTATAGTAGTCAGTCAGCCTTAGAATTATGAATTTCTTTCGCTAGCATTAAAGACTTTAGTTTTTTTGGTATAGTATCTAAAATTCAACCAAGTGGAAAAAGGGAAATTTTGTGAAGTGAAAGCGGAGTAAAAGAGACGACGTATAAAAGATGGAAAGCCAGTGAAGCATTGAAGAAACGGTTTTTCATGAATTGAGAATAAAATAGGTAGAGATTATTATTATTCTGTGAAGAGAGAAAAGCTTTAAACAAACCTTTTCATCTCATTGTACTATGTGTAGTGTGCAAAGAAGCAATGATGATGAATATATTATTTTCTACAGTCAAATGACTTATTAGTATTCATCCGTTTGAGAGAATATCACTTAATGCAATGCGACTCTTCTTCTTCTTCTATAAGATTATTTTCCATTTAAAGGAGAAAGGGTTGACAAGAGAAAGTAGAGCAAAAGTTTATGCATGCTATATAATAATATATTACAAAATATTTTAGATTTACTATATGTAGTTTATACTCTAGACTAAATTAGGGTTAGAGAGACAGAAGAAGAGTAGGAAGGTCACAAAAAGCTAAGCTTTTCATTTTAAGAAAATCTCCGTCGTATTTCTTCTTCTCCCTAGCTTTATATATCTAGAATCATGTCACTCATCAATTTGGAACAAGGTGTAGAGAAAAAGGGTTGAAGTTGAAAAGATAAAGTTAACTTTTTGAGTGAAATTAGTTCCGATAAGCTCTTGAGGGGAAAGAAAAGGATATAATCTTAAGTCCAATACTATATCCTGTAGTTAGTAGCTAACGTGTGTTTCAATTTAGAAATTCTCTTAGGGAGAAAAGACAAAAGGGGTAAAAACTTTAGCAAACTTTATTACTGTGATTCAATTTTGTATGTAAGACGAATTATTAGAGATGTGAGATGTACACATGTAAATAAAAATCAGATACTATTGACGTCACTTGACATTTTGACAAGGTTTCCGTATTCAACAAAAATTGTATTCAGAAAAATCCAGATTTGAGCATCTGCTTGTGGTATTTCTTGACGTAATTAAAAGTATAACTGTTCATGTCGCTTTAATTATTTATCAGTATACGCTTATTGACATTACGTGGAACTTTGTTGTTGAAACTTGTAGAAAAATAAGCATGAAATCTGTTGGACTAATTTGCATTGGCCTACTAGCCTTATTTACATTCACAGAGGCTACTCCACTTGTAAGAATTTGACAATATTATATAAAAATTTGACGATATTCTAAAAACTATACATTTGATTTTAGTCTGAAGAAACTAGAGTAATTTGGATTCCTTTAACTTGGATGTAAGATACACTTTAATATTTTTTGGATTCAATTGGTATTAATTTTGTTCTGATGTCTTTAATCTTAGTACTACACAAGCTCCAACTACAAGACCACCTACAACAACTACTACAACTAGACCAACTACTACGACAACAATGCCTACAACGACGACTACAATGCCAACAACAACTACAACAATGATGGTTCCTACTACAACAGTTGATCCATATTTAGCAGCTTGTCGCTATATGTGTGGCTAATACTTTTAATTAGAATATTTAAATTGTACAAATAGATTGTAATTTATTTTATTGTTGATCGTTTACTGAAATTAAACAAGCTATACTCTTTTTTGCATTATATGGCTAACGAGAGAACACATCATCAAGGCATAGAGATAGAAGCACAAAATGGTGACTAATGAATAGAAAATGTGAATTGAATTGAAATCTGTGAGAGCAGACTGTTAAGCTTATAGAGACTGCCACAAGTATTAGATGAGATGTGGTTTTTATTGCAGACTTATAAATGTGGTTTTGAATCATATAGATTTTACATAAGCATATACAAATATGATACACTTGTGTTATGTAAACTTTTCATTACATTATTACAGTCACGAATATGTGAAAATACTTTGATGGTCTCAACAGCTTGTTCCAATAACATAATGTCATATGATGATACAATTAGTGTGTTATGCTGTCTATTTAGTACTCAAAACATTTGTATAGCTAGTACTTTTACTCATTTAGAATTCACATCCATGTCACATTCATTTTATTTGTTTTGAACCTAATTTGTCCTCATTGAGGTAATATGAGACACAATCTGTTACTGACATGAATCACTATTTAATTCCTATGTGAAAGGTCCATAAAACTTATTGATTTTTCTCAATGCTTAAAAATATGGAATGAATGAGAAGCTGGTAAACGAAATTCTTCTTCTTGTGTGATCACTACTTGCCTTCAGGTGGCAAAAATAATACAGAGGGGATGAGATTCACCTAATAATTTTTATATATAGTTGAGTAAGTATAAAACCATAGGATCGGCAGTTAGTTGTGTGATCTTTCTGTTTACACTGATTTTCAAAGTAATAATAGGGCAAATGTAAACATTGAATAGACTACACAAAATCTTTTCTCTGGCTCCATTTGCTATGATATGATGCTAGATATAGACATTCTACATAACATTTCACAACAAATGCTGGAAGCAATATGGAGAAATATTGAAGATTGACGTCTTGATTTGCAAACTTTGTATATCTCTATATATTTATATGCACGAATCTATATGTAGAACGGAAGTTAGTTGTCTTGATGGTTTTGCTAAGAAATAGTAATCAAGGGAGTTGAGGATTCAAGCAACATTTTTTGAAACAAGGATTTTAAGACTTCTATAGTTGATTATGTAGCATAGTGCAATTTTGAAAGTAGAATCATGAATATTTTAAACTCAGATGTATGTATTGTGTAATATGATGTCAATTTGATTGACATAATTTTTTACCGCATTGACATATTTGATATTTGTTTGAATTTATGATACTGCTATTAACAATTAATGTTACTTGACAGGTTTTACGTCAGAAAAAAAATTGATGTTATTCTTGCATAATTTGAGGTTAGAATTCATTGTAATTTGCAGATCCTGAGCAAAGTTTCATTGCAAATTTTATCATAAATAATAATGCACCATAAACTAAAGAAAAACGGATGCCACATTATATTATTCAACTGCTCTAAAAATATTTATATCTTGAGACTTGTTAGTAGTAAACAGCATTTGTTCTGTGGTCAGCAATATTTGATTAAATTAAGTATAAATACTCCAGCTTGAATCACTCAAATCATTCCAAGCCTTTCATCTCATTTCATTCCTTGAACTCGAGAAGAAATCTAGAAAAATGAAATCCTTCATTGCTCTCACCTTTTTGGTTGTCGTTGCTCTTGCAGCAAGTGCACCAACGGTAAGGTCTTAATTATTAGAAGCTCAATTTTATCTGATATCAATTTATTTATCAATGTTTACAGAACCCAGAAGAGAAAATTTTCATTGCCATTCCTTGGATGACAGTGTAAGTAAAATATTTTCAAAGTCTATATTTGCTATTTCAAATTAATTTGTTTGGCTTGTCATAATTTTAGCCGCCCAACTACCAAACCTACAACTGCAGCTACTACTACTACTACTACTAGACCAACTAGCGCAGTAAGATTTTTGTTACACATACAGTGGACTCTGTCTATAACGTAACGCCAAAGATTTTCAATTTTTTACGTTATATAGAGAGAGTTACGTTATAGACAAACTCTCTCTATACAGTAATTTGGAGCAAAACAGCATTATTTCCGTTATATATAGAGTCATTGGCTTTTACTTACTATTTGTTTATGTGTATATGTGATTAATATGGTGCCGAATGACAAGTAAAATTTTACGACATAAGAAAAGTTTTCAAGATTTTAAGGAGAAAGTTTGTCAAAAACGGTAAAAAATATGTAAGGTTAGGTGGCATGTTGAGCCGATTTACGTTATAGACAGATTAATTTTTCATAAAATGTCTCTAAATAGTTACGTTATAAGCAGGTTTTCGTTATAGAGAGAGTAGGCGAAATGTAGACTGAGATTTTTACGTTATATAGAGAATTACGTTATAAAGAGTTGCGTTATAGAGAGAGTCCACTGTATTTTTCAAATGGTGCAAATTTATTAAGCTTTTATGATGAAAATTTCAGGTGACAACCACAACGGGATCATCGGTCACAACCACAACTGGATCCACTGTCACAACTACAACTGGATCTACTGTCACAACTACAACTGGATCTGCTGTCACAACTACGACTGGATCTGCTGTCACAACTACGACTGGATCTGCTGTCACTACAACTCAAGATCCTTCTCTTACTACAACTCAAGATCCTTCTCTTACTACAACTCAAGATCCATCTCTTACTACAACTCAAGATCCATCTCTTACTACAACGACTGGAAGCGGACGCCGTTAAGTATTGAAATCTATATTCAATATAAATTAAAGCTGTCATCTGGCCATTACAAATAAATCAAATCACTAATTCCCATATGTAGATCCAAATTGTTAAGTTCTTGCTACATTTGTACATTCGACAATTTTTCGGATCGCTCAAGATCGAAGTTTTTGTTTCACAAAAGACCCAATGAGGTTTTTTCTGTCTTGAAACAAATATCCATTCAATATTGCACTCGTAGGAAATCATATACAGCACTGCATGTATTTTATTGTTTTAAGCTTCCAAGATTAACTGGCTCACCTAATGCACTTTTACATCATGTAATACTTTCAATTTTCAATGCCTCTATCGTGACTTATACTAGCAAGAAGTTTTTTCTCGTTTCTTTTACGAAATGCATTCATGTAATTAAAATATTTAACTACTTCAGCTGTTTCAAAATATCAGTAGCTAGTCTACTAACTTAAGTTTATGACTAAAATGCACTTTGCATTAGTTTTTTATTTACGATCACTTAAGCAAACGCCTTTTATTCTCATATACTGCAAGGGGCATATTGAGATTCCATATATTGTTGAACGTTCTATATTACATCAAGCAAGCCATATGCTACAAAAACACTGACCACTTTTGTCTCTTGCCATTACATTAGTATAGTAACATATGTTGAGCATTTTGTATCATATTGTTTCAATAAGTACATTACATAATGTGTATAGTAGTTACTCATCTCAACAAGAAACATATTGATAAAAACAGAAAGACGCTTCTATTTTTTACTGAAGAAAACTCCTCACCACGTATGACTCTCTGGTTAATGGTGACTATTGTTTTATGACAACTACTGGTTCTGATCTACTTGGCTCACAGTTCCCTTTCTCAATATAGCAACAATCTGAAGAAAACCACAAGTAAAAACTCTATAAGAAAAATATTGATACCAAATGTTGAATGTGGCTGCTTTGCTTTCTCTCTAAGAAGAAAAAGTCAAGTAAAAGTAATTTCATCAAAAGCAGACGTGCGTCTAAAAAATTCTAAAGATTTTTTCCCAAGTTAAGAGAAGAGGAAAAAAAAGTTATTTTCTGACACAGCTTTCAATGTTTTATCACTGATGATGACAATATTACACATGTTTCATTTGTTTTTGACCTGTGACCACAGACTGGTTTTAGAAACTTGTGTCGTTAGTAAGTAATGAGAAGAGAGAGAGAGAGCAAAAGGTGATGTAAAGTATAGAAAGCATTAATTTTTATTAGAGAAAGTCGTCTCATCACATACGTCACATAAACTCAAACTTTTCTGCTGATGAGAGTCTAACAAGTGCTGCACAATTGTTTAAATTCATCATGCTCTACTAGGAATATGGAGAAAGTTGGCACAAAAGCTTTTGTGGTCTGGTATTTGGTTCAATAAGAATTTAATTGTAGTTTTGGTAAAGAGTTATTTTAAATTAAACCTTTTGAACTCACTCAAGCATAAATTTTTCTTGACCATTTCAAAGTAAATGAATTTATTTAAATTTCATTACATGAGGCAATATCATTATAAAAAATCTTTTGCTCTGTACCTTAAATTATGTTTTTGAATGCAGTTTTCCTCAGGCTCTGTTTTTACATTACAGAATTCAATTTGATTCATTTAACATATATTCAATTGACAACATTACGTACAGTAAATGTGGTTTGATGTGTGAAAATGCATTGGAGTCCATAAGATAAAAAGTGAATGTGGAAAACTTTAGAAATGTATATATGTTTTGATGAAGAGGAAATTAAAAAGTTTTGATTTCCTCTCGTTGTGTGAAGAAAAGTGGAAGGAGAAACTCTATACGCATATCATCATCGTTCACTAAAAGAGAGCTTATTATTATATTATAGCTTTTGCTTATGAAAGAGAGAGGACAGAGCTACCCCTTAGAAATCTTGAAAATTTTGAGACACAGTATATACATAAGGTGTACATGAGTAGAATGTAAAATGAATTGAATATGATACTCTAAAGTGAAAATTTTTTGAAAACGAGAATATATAAAGGTTTGAACTTTAACTAATGTTGTACATTTTAAACTCTCTTGGTGTGTGTGTACTTTCTTCTCAAATCTAAATTCAAAACATGTTTTCTTCTTCTTCAGACTTTTCCCCTTTTAAGAAAAGTGATGATGGCTTCTAGAGAAGCAAAAACCAACTTAACTTAGAAGGCGTTACGTTACATTTAGTACGCTCTAAGCTTTTGTGTACAAAATCTGATCAATCACTCACTCTTGCCCAAGTACCTATTCATATTGACTATTATGAAGAGAAAAGTCAACTTGTGTTATGTATCCTTACGACTAAGAAAACTTTCACCACTTTTAATGGCTGTCTCATGTAAAGGGACACTTTGAAAATTTCCGTTCCTAAATGTTTTTTCCTTTCCAAAGCCTTTTCCAACTGAAACGTGATTTGCATCTGTACTATGGT
This sequence comes from Oncopodura yosiiana, assembly GCA_009869805.1. Classification (NCBI taxonomy): domain Eukaryota; kingdom Metazoa; phylum Arthropoda; class Collembola; order Entomobryomorpha; family Oncopoduridae; genus Oncopodura; species Oncopodura yosiiana. Next base: position 310 of record VCNE01004742.1, on the reverse strand, counting down.
TTACTTGAGAGAATATTATTTGAAAGTAGTCTTTAGAACTCACAACATCAACAATATTCTGAATATATAAAAGTGTCGCCAATGTACTTAAAGAAGGTGCTTTGAATTCAATAGTTTAATGTACTTAAAATCTCAACTTAGATTAATGACCTAAACTCAATAGACTTTTTGACTTGAATTAAGAACTTTACTTAACTTTTAAAATTCTGAGAAAAAATTTGTTCATTAGCATTGACGTGATTTTGAGACTCTCTTTTCCTTAATGTATATAAGCAATCTATTAGAATTGACAAGCTTGTTCTTTTTTTGT
>VCNE01004740.1:0-10484 GCA_009869805.1 Oncopodura yosiiana | reverse complement strand
ATTGCTCCTTCGTCAATTCTCCATTATGAAGTTGTTTTTGAGCAATGAAATATAATGATGCATGCAATTCATAAATTGTAGTTCCTGCCATAGCATAAAATTAGTCATCAATAAATAATAAAATTATATCATGGCTTAATTGTATTATTACCTCTAATTCGAGATAAACCTGGCTCAAGAATATCCAAAACCTTCAAAAAATGATTACAGAGTTCAACTTTTCTTTCCAAATGTGACATACTCAACTCATTAATAACATATCCACCACTTAATCTCCCATACATTTCTGTTAGTGAATGAGTTACATCAATCATAATAAAATGATTTGGATGTAAAACTTTTGAACTATATTTAGTTAATATATTTTCAAAATTTTGTATTAAATCTCCTCCTTTTGCTCTTGCTCTCAATACTTCCTCTCGTAAATTTTCTATTAGTTGTTCCACTTTACTTGGTTCTAAAGTGTTTGAGCATGAATCACAAGTCCAAATACAGTCTGGATCTAATGGAAATTTTGGTAATAAATATCCTTTTGAACAATTAGTATTTTGGCATTTTAAAGCTGAGAAATATGTTCCACACTCTGTTGGATCTGAACAACGTGGACATGAGCAATCAAATAATTTTGATTCTGCAATAAATTTACGACGTTCCAGAGTACCATAAAATGTATGTGTGTATGTTGTTGTAATTAATGCTCCTTTCTTTAATGGAATTGAAGTTCTAACTTTCATTTTGTCATCATCAGTGATACAATGATTTGTATTTGAAATACAATGATGTGCCATTAATGCGACGTCAGGAAAGATTCCACAAATTCTATGAAAAATTTAAGCAGATTATAACTATAATGAAAATTAAATAATTTTTTTATACAACGTACTCAATTCCTTTTCGCTTCAATTCAAATGCATTGATATCTGCATAACCAAGAACTGTATGAATTAAATCAGGATCCCATTCCGTCATATGAAATCTTTCTCGTAATAATTTGACAGTATTGACTTCATTTCTTGTCCAAAGTTGAGTATTTAATTTCCTAATTGAATTATGATGCTCCATTGTACATAGTCGTTTGTACTTTGAAGGATTCAAGTCTTTTAGTTTTAAGCAACGAATAGCTAAAATACTTTCATAAGCTGGATGTGGTTTATCAAAATCTTTAATTTTAAATGGAAGTTTTTCTTTTTGGAACACAGTGCATTCATTTTTTGCATGGATTGGAATCTGTGTACATAAATTAGGACGTCAATTTTAATTAATATATATTTTAACTTGTCATTACCTTCTCACAGTCCGAATTGCACATTGGAAAATTACATTTGGAACAAAAATACGAACCATCAACTTTTTTATGGCATCCAAGACAAATTGGTTTTGTCTCTTGTTTTGGACCAACAACTAGAGCTTCTTCATTCATAATTAATGTCCCAGCTGGTAAATCTCTTGTAGCTATTACATATCTTCCATATAACTCGTTTTTCTTTACCATCCAACTTCTACAAATATTTCGGTGAGTTTTCCAATCAGACTTTTGATGCTCTACAGAGCAATATACTACCAAATGACAATTACTGCAGAATTTACTTGCTGGCTCTTGACAAACAGTACATTTATCCATTTTAGTAATTTGTTGTTAAAACTGAAAAACTAGAAAGTTCTATATGAGCACTGTGAATGTAAGAGTAGTATTAAAATAATCTTGAAAAGAGATGTAGACCAAAGGTTAAAAATAGATTTACTAATGACAAAAAAATCAAAAGCATGCTATGAGTTTTGTAAAGAAATGCGTATGCGTAAAAGTTGTTGAACCAAAAGAAGTTTGGTTTGGAAATATATTGTTTATATATTCATGAATGGAAATTTTTCAATTATCAGTATGACACTGGCAGTTAACAATCACCTAACCTAATCACATTATAAATTTATGAAGGTTTTAAAATATTTCACAATGGTGAAGCAATCACACTCTGCTACGTATTGCGTCGTTCATTAACACATTTGCTTTCTACTCTGTAAAGTAAAATTTAAAATCAAGAAATGTTGAAAGGAGCTCATTTCGTATTTTGGGTAACTAAAAAATCCCAATATCTCTCTGTAACATGGTCAGAAGAAAAACAACAATTTATATATCAATCAAAATGGTATCAGAGACTAGTGCAATTTATTGTATTCAGCCAAAGTTTTATTTACTCAATATTCCAATGTTTTCGTCTGTCTCAATCTGAAAACATTAGTCATAAAAATATATCAATAATATTACTTTTGAAACTGCTTCAATTTTTCTATCTAATAGGCTACTTGATGCAGTCAACTTTTTTTCTCTTACATTTGAGACATGGAAGAGAAATTTTGAATGTATTTAATCATATAAATATTTTAAATAAACAGTTACAAGGTAATAGCTCAATACAATTTAAGAGATGTAAATAAAGTATGAAATGATAAATTTTTATTGCATAAATAGAGAAATGGAAAAAGCAAACTGAATTTAGGAAAACGGAAGAATTTACGAATAAAGTTCAACTAATGATTGATATCAATGGATGTTTTGTTCCATTTGTGACAGCTACAATATTCTGGAGTTTTCCACACAACAGAAATTTCTATTACTCAATTCTACCATCAGAATATCAAAATATTTGGATCTTTAGTTGTTTTGTTTTTCTTTGAATTTTGGTCCTTGTCCACTCACGTCTCAGTTACTATTAGTATATTTTATTACGTATTAACCTATGTGACAACAACCAACTTTTGGATGAAAGAAATAAAGTCACAAATGAAGAAATCATGTAACAGCAGTGACGAGTTCAGGGAATTGATTCAAGATTATCAAAAATTGAGACTTTTAAATTCTGAATACAACTCTTGTTTTAAATGGCAAGGAACGGCAACTGTCAAAGCAGCAATTTGTGCTATGATAATTTCTTGTAATTATGCTTCTATCAAATTTGCTGGAAAGGTACCATTTTTAGTTTATATTGTATTTCCTCTTATTGGAACAACTTTTATGTTATTTAAAATTGTATTTTATCCATTGGCTGCAAAAATGCATGAGAGTTCAAAATCTTTTAAATATGAAATATCTGGCAAAATTGTTGAAATCAATTCAAAAGTTAAATTATCTTCAAACATGTAAACCATTTGCAATAACTGTTGGTTCGATGTATGTTTTGAAAAGAGTTACACCACTACATGTGTTAGCTATTATTATAGATCAAACAGTAGCTTTATTATTGACCATAAACTCACAATAAGTTCATTACTGTCTGAATAAATTGACATTTTAGAAATGTGTATCTCTACATATATTAAGGGTATATTTTAATTTATATAGTACAGATTAATAGTAAATAACTCAATATAGTTTGAATTTGCTAAAGCTTCTTGAAAAATCTCAATATTGGAGAAATCTTGATTTAATAACACTAGCCTCGAAAGAAGCTACCCACTTTTGAAATGATTCTCTTCTTTAATCCACAATCATAATTATAATCCCGTCTTGCATTACTTCTTAAAGCAAACATGATTAACTCATCACGATCCTTTTCTTCAGTAGTTGGAACAGAGTGTAAAAAGATATGAAATACAAGCTCCTAGTAAAACAATAAATAAATGCACTACTTTTAGATATTTGAAATAATAATTAGCTTTCTAACCATTTTTATATTAATTTCATCCATTAGTTCAGAAAACATCTTCTCAGTCAATTTTGTAGTTGTTTCAGCCGTGGCCTTCCTATAATAGAAGCTTCTAGTTGGTGAGCCTACATTATTTTTGTAATATTTTAATAAATTCAGCTTTTCAATTTTTAAAGAGTTAATTTTGTCAAAAATGGAAGCAACATCTGATGTTGAAAATCTGTAAAAATATTTAAATTAAAATTTTAGGAATATTTAGCTCATCTTATGTGCATCTTACCCAACAGTTAAATTAGTCAATTTTCTCAACTCTTTTTTAGAAAATTTTATTTTCATCTCTTTCAATTTCTTTTTGATTGTAATTTTTCTTGTTTCAAAGCATGAGACGTCTACAAATAGCTTTATGAAAAATTTATTGAGTGCCTCATCATCCATGTTATATGGTCTATAATTTATAAGAAATTCTTACAATGAATTATAACCAAAATTTTTTAATTTTACTTATTTACCCATCTGTAGAACCAATCACCCAAATATTTTCACGCAATCCCAAAGGATCGACAATGTTAGAAATTTCTTTAGAAAGCTCAGAGTAAGCTCTCTTTTGAGGTTCAGAAAGCCCATATGTTCCTTTTTGCATCAAAATATCAACCTGAATTATAAATGTCGACTGTGTTGCAATTTAATCTTAATATTCAAAACCACAGAAAATTAATATTTTAGAAACCTCATCAATAAATATGATGCCTTCATTTTTAGTCCAAACTTCTTCAAATAACTTTGCAATGGCTTCTCGTGGTTCATGATCCCGGTGATCAAAAAATCCAATAAGAGTTGGAGATACATAAAATAATGGAATCTTTGCCTCTGAAGCAATGGCTTTGACCAATTTTAATCTAGTTTCTTTCGTTTCATCAGGCTATACAATATAATATAATTCCATATTATTATTTAATTTGTAGCAGTTAAATTAATTGTACTTGTTGTATTGTACATGTACCCCAAAAAGAAGAAATGATCGAGCTATAGGTGGATTTTGAAGAAAAAGTTGTAGCCAAATGCGACTGTATAGTACAGATTTCGCTGTCTTCAATCCTTCTAAATCACTTAGAGTCAAATTGGACTCTACTGGAATTTCAAATGTAGTTGGCATCGTAAATCTATTTGATGACCTAGCACACGCCAACAAGTTATCATCTCCTGATTTCCAATTCTGCATCAAAATCTGTTGAACTCTTTCTTGGCATATTTCTTCCAAGCCTGGAATTATAAAAATTAGTAAATAACTTCTCTATTCATTGGCAAAAGTTACTAACTTACCAGGAATCACTTCCTTTACAATTTCACCCAAAACATGATCAAATCCATCAGCTAACATTTTATGTATACCTTCCAGTTTTTCTTTCATTTGATCTCTTTCCATATTGGAACAAAAAATGAAACCGTATTGCAATCTCTCAGAAGACTTGTGTAGGACAGTCAAAATGTAACTGCGAACTACATATTTTCTAGTAGCTTCCTCCCATAAAAATAATACGTATACATAACTGAGTGAGTAAAATAGCATTATAGAGTGTCAAATCAGCATTTTTTTGCTTTATGTAAAGTTCTGTGAAGAAATTATCTAACATGTGAATCATTCTTCAAAAATGCTGAATGAGTCTTCCTAAAACTGCTTCTCTTGCACTTTGGAGTCCTTTCTTCGACTTTAATATTATACACATTAAACTAAAATATAGCTAGGTTGGTAAAATTGTATACTGAACTTTTATTATACTTCATTACACTCCGCAAATGCCAAATAATACGCATCACATATCCAGTTGTTAAAATTAGTTTGGTATTTATTACATAAATTCTACATTCATGATTGTCAATAAAAATAAAAATAATTTGTTGGCACTCGTATCGGTTGCTGTTGTACTGGTTGTCTAGATGTATAAAACCATGGAACAAAAATTTGGTATGCTGGTTGAGTAATTAGATTGTGTTCTTGATTTTTATTATCAATAGGAGGATTTTCAGTAGTGCTACTACTCTCAACATTTTCAGGTGGATATTCAGTATTCTCATCTTGTTCAGCTCTACAGCCAGGTGGTAAATTATTTACATTTTGTGGATGATTACAAGAGGAAATATCTTCATCAAAAACTGTGCCTACAAATTTTAAGATCTCGAAATGAGTTCACAATTTCTCTCTTTCAATTTCTTTTTTCTTACCTGTAGCACATTTAAACTCATATTTTCGGTATACACGCCCATTTTCATTATCATGCCCAACACATCTATAAAACTTTGTACAATCTTCTTCACTGGCAAAATATCCATCATTATCACAGGGCTCTCGCTCTCTAATAGTAATTCTATGTCTTTTGGCTGCAATTGACAAAAAATAAATATACAAAATCTCAACTTTAAATTGTAACAACTTATTGACCATACCTGAAGTGACAGCAACTAAAACTATCACTAATATACAACTTGAGAATCCTAAAGACAGAAAATCCCTAAAGTATTAAAAGTTCTTTAAACCTTGTATATATTTTTTTGCTTACGCATAATGACAACTATGGTGAAAATTGAGTGAGCAGAGATGAAGAAAAGTGCCGATGAGACTAAACTGATCTCCTGCTGAGAAATGAATCTAGTTTCAATAATCTCTACTTTTTACCATTTGAAATTTTTCAGTAAAAGAAGAAACTCACCTTGGGCTCTGCAAAAGTGCCAATTATATCGTGTATGTTTGATTGTTTATATGCAAATTCTCATATAAATATATATAGTTTTTCTTAATCTTCTCACGTATAGTAATAGGCATTATATGTATAGCTAATATATAATACGCTCTCTTAATCTACCTGGACCTTTCTTCACCATCATCACCTTAAGAGATAATATGCAAATATTTTGATAGTACAACATCAGAAAGAACAACATCATTGCTTTTCAGGATTATATGTTTTAAAGTCGCCAGAGGAGAGAAATTGACGAAAAAGATTTATTTTCTTGTATTATGTAGTAACATATAGATAGTGGTCATCACGAAACCATCATCACATATATACTACTACTATATGTATACATAGTAATTTAATGTACAAGTTTTATGCAAATCTTAAAACAACTGGTTTCAATATCAATATCATCAGCAGCCCATATCATATCATTACAGATTACATTTTGCGTAAAAGAATACAATAATAATCTTTATTAGATAATGTTTGAAGAAGCTTCTTTAGTGGCTTTTTAGATGTTACTTTAGATATATGGTAGTATTCTATTAGGTGTGAAATTCCATTGTGGGTAAAGATAATTACCGGTATTCTGTTTCAATACCAAAGGCTGCTTTTGTTGTACACCTGTCATTGATGTTGTTAATGTCATAAGATGGACTTGGCAATTTGTAATTCAGAGGATACACTTGTATAGTATCTGGTTCTTCTTCTACAGTCGGCAACTCAGAAACATCTTGTTTATGTTGTTCACAACCTTCTGGCAAATTCTGAGTAGAAGAAAAGTAATTACAGGTAGAAATATTTTCATCGAAATATGTTCCCATAGGGCATTATGTATGTATGTTTGGAAATCAAAATTTGCCCATTCCCTGCATCATGAGCTGCACAATGATGAAAAACACGACAATCTTGAGAGTCACGAAAGTATCCAGGATAACTACAAAGTTTCATCATTTCTTAAAATTTTTTTCTGATTATATTGATGCTGAGCTGAAATTAAAGTGCTGACGCTCAACACAATTATTGAGACAAACCAAATCGATCCTATAGTGTGAAATAAGTATATGTCTATATGAATTTGGGAAATATAATTATATTTTCTCAAAATATCTATATCTTACCCATGATGCTGTGATTTAGATTATATGGTGAGATTTTTGCAAGAGGAAAAAACAGTTTTTGTTAGGTATAAAAAGTTGAATGGCTAAACACAGACTGAGCTTTTATGTCGTCAGAGAACTTGCTTTATATAATAAACGATTCTTGTTTTTAACAAACAATTTATTTTACAAGTATTACAGGTGAGCTTTTTCGAAGCAGTATATACATATATGTAAATTGTATATTGAAGTGAAATATTTATTAAACTAACAAGCCTACATATATATATGTATGTAGCACAGAATACATAGCATAATCAATTTATTAATATAACTGGTTTTTTAACAATTTGCTATTTAGATTTATGATTCCATAACTTAAGTTTAGAATTTAAGTAAAATTCTGAAATGTATTTTTAAATCAGGGTTCATTAAATATTAGTACTAAGTTTCAACTACTTTTAATTTGAAGCCAACAAAACTGCTATAGTTTGATCTATTAGTTTGATCTACAATGATTGACAAAACATGTAAAGGAGTAATTCTTTTTAAAATATACATTGATCCAATTTGAAATCCAAATGGTCTGCAAGTTTGCAGCAATTTAGCCTGGAAATTAACTCGAACAGTTTCCTCAGATATTCCTTTGTTCACTTAGAAGAAGTTTCATGAATTTTTCCAGCCAATGGATAAAATACAATTTTGAATACTAAGAATGTCATACTCAGAAGTGGGAATATAGCATAAACTGTCAGAGGTACATCACCAGCTAATTTCAGTGTGCCATAATTACTAGAAATAATTATTGCGCAAAATGTTGCTTTCATTGTTGCGTTTCCCATCCATCCAAAACGAGAATTATATTCCAAATTGACTATCCTTAGTTTTTGATATATTTGGACTAATTCATTTAGCTCAGTAGTTGTTCTACATGATTTTAGATTGATTCTGAAATTAAAAAGTTTATTTTTCTTGGAAGACTTTCAATTTATCTTTTAAGTAGTTGAGGTGAAAACTTACTTAAGGTGTTTCATCCAAAAATTTGTAGTAGCTACGTAAGTCAATGTGTAATAGAAGATGTAAACGGTCACTGTAATATTGCTTGATATTGACCAACATTGATACAGAGTAAATCCAATAAAATACCAAATATTTTGATATTCTTTAGGTAAAATGGAATAGTAGAAATTCCTGTTGTATGGAAATTTTCAAAATATAATCGTACAGAGAGGTAAAACCCAGAAACCATCAGTATTAGTTAATTGTTGTAATCGACCAATAAATTTTAACAGCTTTTGATATTCTTGCTGCATTTGCCATTTATCTTTGAAAAACTAAATTTTAACAAGGAAATAATGATAATCATGTCAATTATATTTTTATTATGCGTACTTACTTTGAAGCTCCTGATCTAAAATGTTCATATGATTAAATACATTTACAATTTCTTTTCCATATAATAAATGGATTAGAAAAAATATAGTGATCATAACATAACTTATGTACCAAAACCATTGAAGTATTCGTAAAAGTAGCATTAAAGGATTTTTGTCATTTGCCAATTCTATAGGCTGATGTAAACGAAAAGTTTGAAATACGGTGTACATCAAAGTTTCTATAAATACTATAAAGTGTAGCACTTTTTGATACCATTTTGACTGATGAATATATTTTTGCCTATCTTGAGACCATGTAACAGAACAAAATTGGAAATTTTTAGTTACCCAAAATAATAATTCACCTCCTTGGGAAATCATTTTTAATAGGCTGCACTAAATACTCCTACAACCAATTATAAACTAACTAAAATACGAAAAGCTGTACCTCTATTAAATGAAAAGTTTTGCAATTATTGAGAAATTGCAAAATTTGCAAGTGGGTAGATGACAGTTAAAAATATCATATTCTGTAGGTGACAACCAGGTATAAATATTTAATTCATTGTACATACAATTCCTCTGATGATTACGAAATCTAAGCGGCCTACGTATAAATAATCTACCTAGATTCTGAAGTTGAAAATGAGTGCTTAGTCCAAAATTTACTACAAAAATGACAACCAAAGGAGGTAAATGTATCTTTTGGGTAACTAAAAAGTTTCAAGTTGTGTCAGTGACATGGTCTTCAGAAAAACAACAGTACATTTATCAATCAAAATGGTATCAAAAACTCATTCATTTTATAATATTTATAGAAACATTTCTCTATACAATATTTCAAACTTTTCGTTTACATCAACCTACTGAATTAAATAGTGACAAGAATATATTATTCCTCCTCTTAAGAATACTTCAATGGTTTTGGTACATTTGCTACTTGATGATTTCAATATTTTTTCTTTTGCATCTTCTTCATGGAAAAGAAATTGTTCGAGTATGCAATCAAATGAATATTTTAAACCAAGAATTGCAAGGTAGAGACATTTGAATTAATTTTATTAACTATCAAATATTGCTATATTGTATTTTGGTATTTATTTTGCAAGATATGTGGTCTAAACAAAAAGAATTCAAGAAGCTTCTAAACTCCATAGGTCGCTTACAACATCTAATGAATTTTAATGGCTACAATGTTTTACCTCTCTGTTTGATAATATTCTTAAAATTTCCAAACAACAGAAATTTTTATTATTCTATTTTATCTGAAGAATATAAAAATAACTTTTGTTATGCCGGATTTCTTCTGTATGAACTTTGGGCTGCAGCAAATAATATCTCAGTAGTTTGCTGTGTTTTGTATTACATACTAACTTATGTAGCTACAACAAATTTTTGGATGAAGCAACTTAGGTAAAAAAATATTAATTCTTCTAATTGTGACCCTTTCAAAATTTTTATTTTTTTGTAAATTTCAGAATCAATATAAAATCATGCTGCACAAGTAGAGAGCTGCAAAACTTGGTTCAAGTTTATCAAAAATTGAGACTTTTAAATTATGAATTTAATTCTTGCTTTGCATGGTTAGGTACTTTTAATATGAAAGCAGCACTTTGTGCCGTGATTGTTTCT
>VCNE01004739.1:0-18894 GCA_009869805.1 Oncopodura yosiiana | reverse complement strand
TTTGTAAGTAGATTGTTTACTGAAGTGGAGAGTAGGAGAATAAGTATAAGCTCAAAGAAAGAAGAAAAGGCGTCTCAATCTTCTTTCTAGAAAATTCATAAAAGAGACTCACAAAAAAAACTTTTATACAATAGATTGTTGGTTTCTTTCACTTATACTTTTGCAGCATTAGTATTCTTCTTTGAGTTTTGGACGTGTATACATATCACTTCTTACGTGCTCAAGGCTTTTCTATAGTTATAGATGGATTTTAAAAGAATTCTTCAATAGCATATTTTTCTTACTGCTATTTGATATTCTGCGAAACTTTTATTTTTTTGTAGTTTTTATACTTTGGTGACGCTAAAAGTACAAGTCCACACATATATGTAGCTCAATGTTATTTCTACCAAAGTCAACAAAAAAGCCGCAAGGACAGTATATATGTGGCTAACAAGGCAAATATTTGGAAGCAAATAAGAAGAAAATGTTGGCCAGTAAGAAACAGGAGAGAGAATGTTTAATATTTTATGATGTAGCATGACACGAGAATCCCACATTTCAATTCAATTTCTTCTCAGCCTTTCAACTGTCATAAGTTTGAGGCAAAGAGTAAAAGTTGAAAATTTTTAGAGTTCTTCACATATTTTCTGTTTATGAAAGTTGTGTAAAAAACTTTTTTTTTGGTTTACTCATGAGTTTATACTATGACATGACTCATATTTAATTTCCATATATTTTTTGACATGACGTAAACCAATTTTGTTAGCAAATAAAAGTACACAAAACCTCAGCCGAGGAGCAAACATAGCAGCGTGAATCCTGACAAACTAAATTGCTTGTTTCCTCTTGAAAACAATCTCATGACGGAAATTTCCTGTCAATAAATCTCTCAGCAGCCAATACTTGTATAATATTAGAAGTGAGTAGGCTCTCATGCTCTTCTTCAATGCTCTCATGAAATCTGACACAAAAGATGCTTTCACGTTCATATGTATATATAGTACATGTTAATATTAACTGTACGGTATACTCTGTCTATAGTGGTTGATTCAAATTAAATTTCTTCCACTATAAACAGAACCCCTTGTAAATATAATCTGTCTATAACGCTAGTAAGGACCAAATGAATTGTATAGCCACTACATTTTTCTATAAGAAAAAGAAAGTGAAGGTTGCATTCTGTGCCTATAGACAATTTTTCTAGAATGCATTTATGGGAGAGCTATAGAAAGAATAGCACTATAAGTAAAGACTACATATAGCAATGTATTACTACAGAAAACTATAACAGAGAAGCCGACCCACTATATACAGATTCCACTGTACTTGCATCATAATATTTTAAAACTTGAGACTCCATATTCACATTGCATGATTACTTTCACTTAGCTCTTGCTTTCTATACTACAACATAAGAGAATCCTCTCAAATGAAACTTGAGCCCATGAAATCTGTCAAATTGACGATCAAGAGTTTCAATCCATTATTTCAATTTATTTTAGAGCAAACAGGAAAGAGCAACTCATTGAATCTATATACATACACTATATATACAAAGGTAGAGAAACTCATCTATTTCATTGGAATTTTATAACGTCATAATAATGTGCATATTGACATTGGGTTAATTTTTCATTTCCGGGGTGCTCAAACCTACATAATGTATATAACATTCAATGATTAAATTCAATGGCATGAGTGCTCTAATGGAATGTGAGACGCAAGAAGAAAACATGAAAGAGATGACGAGGGACCGTCGCAACTTGACAAAAGCAGAGATGTACTAGTCCTGTGGAACCTGAGCCATGAGAACTATATACATAGTTTGCATTTAAATTGTTTGATTAAATTCTTCTTAAGAGTTTTCGCCAAGTCAAAAAACCTTTGATCTCATTTGCTCTCTCCTTCCGACTTCAATTCATATTCACCTGAATTTGTATATGTACTTTAATTGAATTTTAGTCTGTTAAGTACTTATTGTGTCTCTGACTCTAAGCTACTGTGTCAATTTCCATTTGACTATTTGACTTTTGCGTACATTATGTATATGCATAGTGTACCATGTTAGCAATGAGACGTTTGCTCTCCTGTATCATTAGTTTGTGAGATGAACTCAACATAATTAAGCTTAATATGCTTAATATGCTACATACTATAAATTAATTTGTATTAACTCTCAATTTCTATTGCTTGGCCGTCTCATGTTTTATTTCTTAGTAACTTCCACTCACCTATAATTTAAACCATGTGCATAAATGTAAATTTACATAGACTGTCTCATTTTATACAAGAAAATCAAGGTCTATAATCTACAATGAATGAAATCAGACATAGATTTTTACTCTTTTCTACCATCATGCTCAAAGTATTTATCAGCTCAGCTACAAATACAAAATTTCTTTGAAGTCTACTTACTACCCTCACAAAAACATCCCACATTCTTTCCACTTTCTTTTAGAACTTAAGAAAGTCTATTCTATTTCTCATCTTTTGTACTCACTACTTTTAAAGATGTTAGCCAGAATTTGACAAGAGTCTCAACTCTAAAAACTACTGTTGTACAAGATGCAATATTGTATCTCTCTTCTCATGATAAAGGTTGTACTTTATAAGCCAGGGAGCTTTCACTTTGAGAGCTGAGCACGCGTCCCAACTCTTACTACATATGTGGATAAGAGCCAAGTGAAAAAGAGAGTTTGGCTCAAAGTAGTCAAGTGAAAGCAATGAAAGGTTTACTACTAGCTTGATGCTTTCTCCATTTATTGTGTACTGTTCTCAGAACACTGATCTGTTCTCTTGTTTCTCTTCTCAAGTAATCTTCTAAATATTCCAAAGTTGTAGCTATCCTGTCAGTTCTCAAGACTTTGGTAAATATCCGGAATACACTTGTCTTGAAGAGACTATGAAATAAATAAAAGCTCTAATCAGCTCACCGCATCTTAAAAAAAGATACTTGCTCTTACTCTAAAACCTGTCAAGCTTAATCAGGTTCACTTAAAAGTTCAAGTTTTATTTCATGTGTATTTGTTAATAGAAAAGATCTAAAGAAGAGAGACATACTCTAAAAAAGTGAAGTGGCAACGAGGCGTCGAGAGTTTCTCAATAGAGATATAAAAGTGTATCAAGTTTCCCTTTGATGATTCAACTTCTTTAATTTCCACTTTTTGTTTTCTAGACTCTTTGATTTGTTCTTTAAATTAATTTCCAATCAACTTTAAAAATGAACTACTCACAGTGGGAACTAAACGAGATGACGACTTTGCCCTCATATTTATTCGACATTGATTTTGGCGAGCTGAACTACAACTATAGTCCATCATGGTCACTTTCATTTCCTCCTACAGCAGTAACGACAACGGCTAAAACAGTGAGCAACAAAACTCGACGTCGTTTCCCATCTAAACTACCACCTGAATTTACTACTGTGACTCAGTCTGATTGGATTAAAATTGCAGCGTACTTTATTATATTTTTGGTAGCAATGGTTGGCAATGTTTGTGTTCTCGTTTCTGTATGGAGGAAATTGAGAAAAAGATCAACTCCTGTTATGAGACTTTTGCTTCATTTGTGTATTTCGGATATTATTGTGGTGAGTTGATAGTCATATGTCATATGTCAACAAAAAGCTTAAGGTAAATGAAAAGTGATGACTTTTGTGGATTTTCAGGTAATTATGGTAGCTGCTGTTGAAGTAATTTGGCGAATGACGATTGGATGGTATGCTGGGAATTTTGCGTGTAAGTGCACTAGGTAGATTTTCTCAGTCCAGTCTCTACTAGAGATGAGTTTTATAGTATAGTTGTATTTTTGACGCCTCAATGTTCATACGCTGTAGACTTTGAACTGTCAACGAAGTTAAGTTAACAGTAGTCGGTTCTTTGTAGAATAAACTTTAAGCTACTTCTCATAAGACAGGTCTCTTAGAATTTCTAATTATAAAGGCATTTCCCTTAGCAAACAAAGTTGAGATGATGAGAATAATTAGTTTAGCAGACTCAATTTCAACACCGCCTGTCAAAACCACAAGTTGAATTTAAGCACCTTCTTTTCTCTCAGGCATAAATGTTGAGCATCATTCAACTAATGAGCTTTCTATCGCCAGTTCAAATGAATATATCCTGTAAATTATAGTATAATAGAAGCATGGTGCTAAATGATTGTATATGTATTAGAAGCGAATATAACGATACTTAAAATATACTTATCAAAATGTGATACAAATAGTGTACTAAATGTAAAAATGTTTGTCTCTAACAACAATTTTATACATAGTTTAAAAAGTTATCC
Organism: Oncopodura yosiiana; assembly: GCA_009869805.1. Taxonomy (NCBI): domain Eukaryota; kingdom Metazoa; phylum Arthropoda; class Collembola; order Entomobryomorpha; family Oncopoduridae; genus Oncopodura; species Oncopodura yosiiana. Next base: position 14,625 of record VCNE01004739.1, on the reverse strand, counting down.
ATTTTTTCTGACTAAAACATGGAAATACTTGCTGTCAGCAATTGAATAAGGGCTTTACATTTTGCCACATGCTTATTCCCATACTTCAAGTCATACAGTGAAAGTTGTGAGTAGCTTAAAGTTATTCCAAACCGCAAAAAGCTGCTTGGAATAAATTAAATTAGAAAATACTTTAGCCATAGTTTTTTCTGGCAACTGGAATAGAATAGTAAGAAATGAGCTCTAATGATATCCTTGTAATTACAACGTCATGCCAAGTGTGATTCTTCAACGACGTGACTCTCGTGGTTGCATTGCACAATTAGCTTCATATGAGTCTCATTCAGCGGAATGATACAACTTGTTAAAATATAACTACGCAATAATACTTTCAAGTACTAAGATGAATTCGTAAGAGCTACCACGTCCTCATTCTTTCATGGATACATATCCTGATTTTTACAGTTTCTTCTAATTTGCTGACTTGTATCATTAGATCACATTGTGTTGTAAGTATATAATAAGAAACTTAGAATTTTGACTTTTGCATTAACACTTACGCTTTGACGTCAGAGTTACTCGTGACATGATGTTTAATTATTGTTCACATGAGGAACTTTAAATATACTTAAACTAACCAGGAGAGGCAAAAGACCTTTGGCCCGAGAATTTTCTTATGAGTACTTAAAAAATTAGCAAAAGATCTGGTTCCAGCTTCAGAATTGCAGTATAGTCACAAGCAAAAAGTCGGGTTAAAGATTTTAAGACTCTCCTCGTGTAAGATATTCACCTCGTAGTACTTGAAAATCCACCTACACTAAAACTAATTGAACTCAACATATTATATGAAGATTTTTGTAAAACCTTCAAAGCTTTTTCCTTTCCAGGTGTATTATATACATATGTAGTACTTTGATTTAATTAAACTACACTTTAAAAAACGTTCTTACAAGACTACTTAAAATAACAATTTTTCCATCAAAGAGTGGAAAGGTTCTCAGAACTCAAGACGTCATCGTTACTCTAGCTTATACTTTTGCAAGTGACATTTTTAAATCAAATACAACTCTCATGTACCAGGAAAAGTATTTTTAGCCTTAGCAAACGACAGAAGCATTACAAGTGCTATTAAAGCTGAGCGAGAGAGAATTTACTGTAATATTAAACTGGAAAACTTTCACAGTTGACTTTTAATGATGCAAGGACAATTTTACTGAAATTAACACAAGACTTCAAAGTTCACAATTACACTGCAAATAAAATGACGGTACGTTTGTAATTGGTGTCCTTCAGGTTTATGAGACTACAAGGACAATTTGTTTACATATGAGACGTCTCTGTAATGACAATAATTATACGTATTCATAAGAAAACAATAGAGAAAAGACCTACATATAATATTTGATTTCTCTTGAAATTCAATCCTTTGAGTCTGAATGCGATTCCTATTATCTACTGGAACTCTTTTCCTTTTAGTGGTTATTCACGCTCTATTTGTCATAGAGCCTATATTTATTTTAAGCTTCCACTACTACTAAAGAGGCGGTTTGTGTCATTTGACCACAGATTCCTCAGATCTACATATCAGTTTCTGGAACTGTGCTTTCGGCAACTTTCAAAGGTGTATTTGAGGTACAGGAATGTGTGGATAACTTTCCCATGTACTTTACTTTTAGTGATGTACGGATTTATAATACTTGAGTCTGTTGAAGTTGCTTTATAATTTCGTTTTCGCAGTACTGTTTGTTATAAGCTAGTTATTTAAATACACCTACCACAACAATTTGTATTAACTGATGGCTTTAAATGAATTGAACTGAATTTTGATAGTTAATTAGGTTAATTACAAATTGGAACTGATAATTGTAGTACCTTAAGTTATATATTGTCTTTAATACTTGTGGGTTGAAAGGTTATCCAAAAAACGACATGCTCTTTTCATAATTTCGATGATTCTACTATTGTAAATTGCTTATCTAATGGTCGTGCTAATTTGCTGCAATTCCATACTTATTGGAGTCAGCAATCATAATTATTGGCTTTTGTTGTTCTGAAGTGCTTAGAAATTAAACGCTATTATTTTGAAATACAATATACGTTCCAATGAACTTGTCAAAATTGAATTAATAAATAATTGCTAACTTTCTCCATTCATTTACTTATAACATTTTACTCATAGGTAAAATCGTACACTTCTTCCGAGCTTACGGTCTCTACAGTAGTTCTCTGGTTCTCGTTGTAATATCATTAGATCGCTACTATGCAGTCGTAAGTTAATTTTAATTCATATGTAAATTCTAAAAACTAACATTGAATAATATGTGATCTAATATAATCCTTATAATCTCCTTTTGTGCTCTCTAGGTCTACCCACTCAAAATTGCTAATGCGAGTGATCGCAACCGCAAAATGTTAATAGTAGCATATACTTTTTCATGTATTTTTGCTCTACCACAAGTAAGTCTTTTTTCCACTCAATTTCTTTCTATAAATTTTTTACACTTGAGTAAAATCACTAGAATCCACAAAATAACTTTTTAAAAAAAGTCTCACACAAGCTCAGCTTCGAAGATTACAGATTACTCTTTAGGATTTGGAAGCTTATATTATATAGCTAATAAAATTAACTATTGATTTTTCTATGCATAACTTAACTTTATAGTTTTGCTAAATTGAGAAACCTTGTATAAGGCTGAAGCCTGTAGGATATTAAAGTTGCTTCTGATGCATAATAACAAACTTTACTTACAGATTGCTGTAACAAGGGAATACTACAGAATTGCAAACGCTGATTTTGATGTGACCATTTTATTTGAAGAAATATTTTAAGAGCAGAGATTTTGGGCGATACTCTGCCTACTAAAATTAGTTCCAAAATCGGCGTTTGCGATACTGTAGCATTCCCTTGTGAGGCGAGTATCAGAATCACAAAATCACTACCATCCATTGTTTTCAACTGAATACTTGTCAAACAATGCAAACATCTCTATTATGAATGCGACAATAGTTCCACAAAATAGAATTTCTCACTATATACATTGTTCAGAAATAGCAATAATCTCTATTAAAAATGACTCCAGTCAAAACCATATTTCTCTCTCTCAAATACAATTCCCAGCATAGCTGGAATCAAATCGGATATATCAAAAATTTATGACGCAAATAATGACGATTCTCAATTTATTCATTTCAGCTACTGGTTTTCAGCACAATATCTCACCCCTACTTCCCACAGTTTCATCAGTAAGTACCAGATATTTTTTTTACATACGAAAGATTGCATTCATTTATGTAATTAGAATTCAGTATTGATTCTATTCTAAATCTGTTTATTATAGATGTAACAGCGTTCTATCAGAGCCTGCTCTTGAGCTTGCGAATACAATATTGTCTCTATCAATAGTCTACTTTGTTCCATTGCTGATCATCATCGTGGCTTATGCAAAAATCATTCTAGTCATGTCACGACAATCTCATGATGGCAAGCTTCCTTTTTTTTATCTTTTTCTCTGGAATGGAAATTCAATCTAATACGTTCTTTTATATTTTGGAAATAAAGTATCTCATCTGCTAGACTACATATAATAAATATTCTCATTTTGTCTACATTCTTCTATGTACAGACTCAATGTCAATAAGAACTCAAGGATACACAATTGTAGATGGATTATTAAATTTGCATTGTAAATTTTTGATCTAAAATACAGAATAGAGGGAAGCTATAGCTTTGAGTATAAATATAACTATGCGTAGACATATAATTAAATATTTGACAGTTTACTAGCTATTTGAAATTACAAACATTTTCAAAATTTTACTGCATTCTAATTACTTAGTTCAAAAATTTAATTCTAAAACCGTTTTATATAAAAAATACAAATAAAAATAGCTCACATTGCAAAACTAAATGTTGTATCTAATTGTAAAAACCAATCTAATTGTAATTTTGGTTTATAGGAAAGGACTCAACTGCATTTTTACGAAGAAGTGGAGGCAATGGTTTAATTGGAAGAGCAAAAACCAAAACTCTGAAGATGACATTTGTAATTGTAGTCGTGTTTATACTGAGGTAATTCAAATATTTTTCAATGTAGTACATTCTCTGTAACTTTTGCTTTTATTTTAGTTGGTCACCTTATGCAACAATCAGGTATATATATATATTATTTAAATGTACTTTAATACAGTTAACATAACTTTAAGAATAATTAATTTATTCTTTACAGTTTATGGCACATGATTGATCCAAAGTCGGCATCTAAAATTGATCCATTTATTCAAGGTTTGATATTTAATACACTCTAAACAAAATAATAGAGTATTGTTGATTTGTCACTTTTTCAATGTTTTTTTGAAATAGATGCATTGTTCATTATGGCCGTTGGGAACTCTTCAGCAAATCCTGTTGTGTACGGCGTATTTAATTTACGTTCACCTAATAACCAAAGGCAAACAACAACTGTCACAATACCTAGGACATCAACAATGGAACCAAGATCTAACCCTGATGTAATTAGTAATCATGATACAGTGTAAAAAACCTACTCAACTCTCTCTTATTATTAAAAAATCTATTTGTGATATAAAATAAGAAAATTATGTACCTAATATTAATATATAACTCAGCAATGTAATAAGTAATAATAATAAGTTTTGGAAGTTCTAGTTTTATATAATTATATGAATTCTAATATAGTGTTAAATGAAAAAAATACGTTTTCTATTATATAGTACATCTGTAATAAATGTGAAGAAATGTTGTTTCATAAGAAAAAGTTTGTTAGAGTTGAGATTTTGTATTGATTTACTGGAAAAGAAATTCTTGAGAGAATAATAATAATGTTATTGATAATGAAATGATTCTAGCCACGGAAATTGTTATTTACTTCGAAAAAGTGTCTAGCTGACTTTCATAAGTTTTCGACAAACTATAAAACCGTAGAAATTGTAGAGCTAGATGGAATAATGAAATGTGAGAGTTTTATAGTTTTTTTGTCAAGTGGAGAAAGTTATTACGATAAAATCATACAAGACTTTCTCTTCTATGAAAACGTCACAATAATAAATCAAGGAGAAGACAATTCATCAGATAAAGTGAGAAAGACTAGTTTACACTTTCATCGGAGAAACTCACATTTCCACAAACAATCGATTTTGAAAAGTTTGTAGACAGTCAATAAATTCAATACCCTTGAAAAGTGTTGAGTATCAGAAACTAATAAAAGTGTATTGAAAGATTGAAACTTTATAGATATTTATACTACATTAGGTAGTACAATAGAGTTTCAAACTTTAATGGAAACTCAAAAGTGAAATTTCAGTGGAATAATTGAGTTTCTTTTCACTTTTTTGTGATCCATTGTACAAAATAAATGACAGCTTAGATATGATATGTTATATTCAATGTATTTATTCCAATGAAATGACTACTCTTTTCATTTTCTCATTCTTCCTATTAGATACAATTGAGAAACTTGAGAGAGATGCTTTACTCTTATTCGAATCTGTCACAATAATTTTCATAAATATTTAATTCCCCATCAAACATTTCTTTTGTAATTATCATAATGAATAGGGCTTATAAACGTCAAGATTATAAATTCTAAAATTTGTGAGAATTGAAAGAAGCAGCATCGCACTAATTCTACTCTATACCATCGTACAATCTTTAAAAACTTTCACCGTACGCAACAACTTCATTTTGAGTTCATTAACATTTCAATGTGGAAAATAAATCTGCTTTTTATGTCCTTGTAAATCAAACAGAAATTTTATATCAAAGGAAATTATGTTTTCACCCGAATGTACTTGATGATACCATACGTTAGTTATTTATTTTGCCAATTCCCAAACCTAGTAACTCTTAGTATGAGTCTCTTACAAGGAAGGTCTCAGAATCTTTGACCCGAGAATTTAGTTGTGAGTCACGATTTGTGACTATACTTAAAAAATTAGCAAAAAACCCTGTTTGATTTTCATGTCAAAGATTCCTAAATAAAATGTGAATTTTCAAATTAAAATTTTGAAAGTTAGAAAAAGATGCCCAGACTGCAATTCTGGCATCTAGAATTAGATTTCTTGCTAATTTATTTTTTTAAGCAGAGTCACAACTAAATTCTCTACTCAAAGATCCTGAGACTCTCCTTGTTAAAAAGAACTTGAGTTTTTCAGTGTAAAACTAGTCAACTTTTAATAATGCAATGCAATGTAACTTTATTTCAACTCTGTTTCTACATCCTACATTCATCATGAAACGTAATATTTTTCTAAGAACTTGTTATTAATTATATGTAACATGTAATCAAAAAGTAATTTAAACCCCTAACGTCAATATAGATGTAATTATGCTTTGATTTTTGTTTTGCTTCTTTCAGTGTTGTAACTGTTCTTTGGAAATAGCAAGGCTAAAGCTAACAGAGTGTACTAATTAGATACGTCGTGCAAACTTTGCACTGCAAAGGCGTAAAAAGGAAATGGTAGATACGTAATTAAATAGTGTAATATTTTCCAGGATGACTCACCTTTTGTACTGTTTGGAACATTTAAGTGCAATTATTTCACGAATTTTGTTCTACTTCTACGTTTTAGTAATAACGCACTAGTTATATGCATTCTGAAAGATATACAACATGTCAATATAATAATTTCAAGAAGAGCTACTCATGTGAAAATCAAATGGAATTCAATGCCATACTTGCTTTAATTGGATGACATGAGAGTACAATATATTTGTAATGTTACATAAGGATATGGAGTCTCAAAATAACTATTGTATTTATTACATAAGTAACTCGCTTGAACACCCTTATGTATACGAGAACCTCATTATGTTGAGTATATCAAAAACCACTTTGATGTTAGCGGTCTACCACTGAATAATACCAGTGTCTACAAAATTTGCTCTTGAACTTGTATAGGAAAATACTTATTATTCTGTCAACCACATGAAGAAAATTTACGCAAGGACATATTTTAAAGCAGATAATTATATTTCGAGTCTGTGGTTCACTTTTGCAAGTTGCTATAAGCTGATATTTAAGCCTTTCCAAGTAAATATTTTATCAAGAATTATATTGTGGTTTTGCTCAAAACACCTAAATCAAATTATTATTTTAAAATTAACACAAATCGGGAAAAGATTGCAGTTTATTATGACAGATAAAGCCATTTGTGGAAAAATACGTTGCTGAATAACAACAGTTACACAACTCTTTGTATCTATGAATTATCAATATAAATCTGTTTAATTTAAATGAAGTAGAAAATTCAAGTTCAGTTAGATGAATTAAAGGACTCAATTCTTTTACTACTATTATAAGCTTTCCCTATAATTTACTTAAAAGATCAAACAAGTCATAATTAACAGTGGAATTTAGCTATACTGGTCACGTTTTAGTGCCCTGCCAGAGAGCCTATCTAATATGTTATATCAATTCTCTGTATAACTATATTCAACATATAAGTATACATGATCCCATTTTAAGACGACTTACTTTCTCTATAACGGTAATTGAACAAGAATGTTATTTTTTATCAATTTCATTGTACTCTAAATATAATTAGTAGTGTAACTTCTAAAAAAATAGTACCAGATGCCTAACAAATCAGACCTTCTAATGTTTCATAGCTTGCAACAACTCACAATAATATATACTAATGAATCGGGTCTAAAGTTACTGTTCCACCGTTATAGACAAATTCCATTGTATTTACATTATTTGAACAGTAGTCTCTAATCTACTACAAAGTCAAAACTAACAACTATATCATAAGTTTTATATATCCTCTACTATAAACTGCTTCCTAGAAAAAACCTAATCTTGTTTCTTATTGTTGTTCTTCTGATCAAAAAACACTCAACGTTTGAGCTTTTAAATTCTTATCAGGAAAAGAGCATTAGACAAATAATGAGTGTATTAGTATGATAATTTATTCACTCTTGTACATATATTGTATAGTGTAGTCTGCGTTTACAGACATTGGAGACTCTCAATTCCCACGCTTGGCATCTTCCAAGTTGTTTCTTTCCCACTTTCTCTCCTTCAATCTCCAGTACCTTTTCATCCTTGCCAGTGAAAGCATCATGGAAGCATATGCTCATCTCACCTTTCACATTTTTGTTTTGTGGCGTATCTATCATACGAATTCAAAGTCCTTATCTTCAATCAATAATATTTTATTCAACAATACTGTATTGCTATCAGCAAGACTCAAATAATACGAGTCAGTTGTCAAATACTAAATTCATATTCTGATCGGATTTCTCTCTTCAGCGATTGTGAGTAGCTTTTCACACATCCCGTATTAGTAACCTTTTGTCAAGAAATCTCATTTCCTGGATTCTTTCAACCTACCCTTTCAACTGTGTACACACATACGTATAGAATTGCCACGTAACAATGAGACAGTGATCGGATCTTCTGGAGGCAAGTGAAAGTAGCTCAAGTCAACTGAATGTTACTTTCTATATAATATATCACAGTCGACTATACCTATAACGTAATGGTAAAAATTTCAATTTTCAACGTTATAGAGAGAGAGTTACGTTAATAGGCAAACTCTCTCTATATTTTTCACTATAGCTTGCTAGATTTTTAATATTGGAGAAAGTTCATCAAAAACAATAACAAATCTGCAAGGTAGAGTAAAGCTCTGGACCGATTTAGGCTATAGACAAAATAAATAAATTTTCATAAAGTACCTTTAAATAATTAAGTTATAGGCATTTTTTTGTTAGATTTAGATCCAAATCCTTTACACATATATGTAAAGAGAGTGAACTCAATGTATTAAGATAAGGAATTGGCCGGGAGACTGAGACTGAGATTTCTACGTTATAGACAGAGTCCACTGTATATAAAATATAAGTTACACTCAGTTGTCTGATGGCACACTAGAAATAGAGGAGCAAGAGATTACACAACATATAAAAAAGTATCTATCCACATTGCTGATAACTAAATTTCTATTAGTACTATAAAAGTGTACTTATCTAATAGTATATAATTGACTTAGTGAAAGTTTCAGGGTAAAGCTTGAAAAAGCACTTTGGAGAGTAATTAGTTAAAATTATAAGCGGTTTTCAGTTTCATGTGAATCTAATTTCCGTTTTGACTACATACATTACTTTATGAGTCAAGTTCCTGTTGTTTTTCATGAGCTTTGATCAAAGATTGAGTAAGGAAAAGTTTCCAATGCCTCAAGCATTTATTGCATACTCTAAAAGTTCTATACACACTTTGCTCATCTTTAAATTGTTGTGAACGATGAGAGCACTTTCGAATACAAATTTTTCACTGTGCATTTTGAATACAAATTAATAGAAGCTACACAAGAAGATCCTTGAAAAAAACTCTGGAGACCTTTTGATAAAATTGTGCTTCTAAAAAGCTTGAGCTAAAAAAAGATTAGTTGAAGATTTAGTTTCTTTATACTTTTCTCCAATTGTGGTAAGTTCTTTTAGCAAACTCTGCAATACAAGTATTCTTTACGCCTCAAGTGCAACGGGAAGAATGCAGAGAAGATGTAATCAAATGATACTACTTTTATGAAAAACTTTTTCTAACAAGGATTTATAGTTTTGCCTAATGACACTTATCTGCTCTTTGTGTTTTTTAAGTGTCATATTATATTACGATTAAAGACGGCATAACTAAAATTTAATCAGAGTGTAGAAATGGACGAATTTGTTAAAATTATAATTTAACACAAGCCAAAAATGGATTTGGATATTTACAATATGTCTTATGAAGATGACTACGACAATAATTATACAACAATAGAAAAAGTTGAGATACTTCCAGTACAATTTACAACACTAAAGCCTCAGTCAGTTTATAGGATTATAGCATATGCAGTCGTATTTGTTATTGGACTCTTTGGAAATATTATTGTGCTCAAGTCTGTTGTGAGACGATTGAGATTTGCTTCTTCTCCAATGAATAAACTTCTCTTACATCTTGCTATTGCAGGTGAGACAATATTCGTAGCTCTTATAAGATTTCTCTATATGGTTTCTCCATGTATGAAAAGTATAGAGAAATAGCATGTGGTACATGTAATAAAATCATTTCCACTTGTAGATCTTTTGGTCATCATTTTATACGTTGGAGTGGAAGTAATCTGGAGGTATTACTATATAACTTATGATCGATAAGACATACTCACAAGGGAATGATGCATCATCCCAAACGACAATTTTGATGAGACTAATTTTACCGGATAGAGTTCAGAATCTATAACCCATCAGACCACTTTTTCAGACGGATTTTCACATTGAGTAAATCCTGTCAGAGCTGAACTTTAATACTATTTGATTTTTTAAACTGTAAAAATACTTTTAGCCTAAAGAAATGTCTATTTTAAGGAAGTCTCTTAGGACTAGACTCATGGTCTTCGTCTACAGAATAAGATTAGTGTCCTCAAGGCCAACGTTTGTCATGCTGTATCATTCTCTTGAGAGCTTTCAGTCCTAAAGTTGAGATTTTCAATTTATTTTTCTATTACCAGGTATTTCATTGCTTGGCACGGAGGCAACATTTTATGTAAGTTAATAAAAAAATCTCAACAGGAGACTCAATATATTCGCTCATGTCATAAAGTGTCAATGAGAAATGGCTGAGTGAAATTGTAACAAAAATACGAAACCTTAAAGAAATAACGAGGTGGCCAAGAAGTAAAAATTAAGCCATTCTTAACTTCATATATGGGAACTATATAAAACCTTAATCGGCTCTATTCTTGTCTTCATTAGGTAAATTAGTTCAGTATAGCCGTGCATTTGCTCTCTACTTATCCAGCCTACTAGTCGTTTTAATAACGATCGATAGATACGTTGGTATGTTCTTTTTTACTCTTAGCTCTTACTAATGTTGCTAAGATGAAATATTAAAACAATAACTTAATTATCTCAGTTGTAGTGCACCCGCTGTCTGTCGTTTCGTCAAAGTACAGAATACCAAGGATGCTCATTTCAGCTTGGGTATTCATATACATTACATAGAATATACAATTGATAAAAAAGAGAATAAGAATTAAATTACTAATTGAGTTAATTTGACATTTACAGACATGTTCTGCCATTTGTGCTTTACCTCAGGTAAAAGCTCATTAGCATAGATTTTTAGGACATGTGGCTAAACTAAAAAAGATTTGTATTATATAGCTCTACATTTTCAGACTCGAGACTCATCCTCAATATCGGAGCTTTGAGCAATGTGCTACAATGTTTTCAGACTCAAGGCTAGAGTTACTCAATACTCTGTTCTCATTGGCTGTATTGTATTTTATTCCATTAGGAATTATTATTGTGCTATACTCTATGATAATTCGGACTCTATGTGTCAAGTCTAAGCAGACTCGACACAATTTTGTGTCAGCAGCTATTGCAGGTACTTTCTCACTCATAAAAGTCAAAATACTTCTATGGAATTTGGAGAGGCTCGTGTTTTTTGACTCGAGAATTTAATAGTAGAAAAGTCAAACGATTCAGAAGAAATATACATAGACATAGATTCGTATTACCGAATTATTTTACAACATAAATCTATTTTGGTGTTGGAAATTGCAGTTTGATTGCGATATTGCTGTAAGTAATTACGGAATCTAAATATTTTGACTATAGTCACTGTTAAATTCTCAGACCAAAAATTCTGAGCCTCTTCTTCTTAGGTTGTCAGATTAGAATCACAAATATATATATAAGCCACAAAATCTAAAAACATTATGTACACATTTTTGTTATGTATTTGTGAAAGCCAAAGAAAAGGATTCTGTAGGAGAAGTGGAAGAAAACTTTGATAAAACTCTAAGAAGAAGTGGAACATCTCTAATACGTCGTGCAAAAGTAAGAACACTCAAACTGAGCATTGCAGTAGTTGTAGGTAAGTGACATCAAAAGTAACTAACCAAAAGTTTTTGGTACTGACACGTTTTTCCAATTTGTTGACAGTTTTTGTATTTTCATGGAGCCCATTTTCATGGATAAATTTTCTGTGAGTGATATACATAAATATCTTTACATGAATAAATATGTCAAAAAATGATTTGTCAAAGTGGAAAGTGACATATATTCAATTTGTGTTGCCCATGAATATTGAAGTTTAAATTTTTATTTATTTTTCAATTTACAGGCATATGATTTACCCTTCACATACAATTCAACTCTCTAATGCAACACAAGATTTACTTTTTCTTATGTGCGTGGCAAACTCATGTCTCAACCCAATTTTATACGGTCTATTTCTTACCCGAGTTTTTCGTAGTGATTCAACTCCAATGCCAACAACAAGTCAGTTTCATAGTACAACAAATAGTCCAACTTGCTGTCGACCTGTTGTGAGTATTTCACATAAGAAACGGGTTCACTACCGAGAAGGAGAAGTTGAAATTGCATCTCAAGTTGAGAATGAAAATGGGTTTTCACTGACTTTGACATGAAACCATATATATGTTTTCTCTTCAGCAAGAAGGTTTTTAAGATACAGTGGAGTCTGCCTATTACGGTGGCTCAAATTATTAGAAACAGAATTGGTTTGTACCAGAGTCATACTTGCATATCGTACTGTATAAAATTTTAATGCTTTTCCGATTTAAAATGTTGTATATATTTAGACATTTTGTTTAGTTACAAATTTGTTGGAAATACATCGTTATAGATAGACTCCACTGTATACTATATTACATATATGAATATACAATATACATGCTTGTGAAAATGTCAGATAATATATATATATATATATATGAAAATGAAAATGGTACATGTTATTATATTATGAAACTAATTTAGTTCAAAGGAAAATGAAATTCTATTTTTGTGATATATCTCATTATGAAACTAATTTAATGGAAAGTTTGTAGTGTAATGAAAATAAAAGTTTATGGTAACGTTTGACAAGTTAGTAGAATAATTTTCTATCTTAGCGAATATTTTTTCCCTTCAACATATCCCTTTATAAAGAATTCTCTATTATCAGATAGCTTGTTGTCAGGATATTTATTTCATTTTCATATTAAAGTGAGTTTTATATAAGCATATATTAACCTTTAACTATTCTTGAATAAGTGTCTGTAATTTTCTCTGCTGTAGCTAAACTATCGTTTTACCAGAAAACTTTGTAGATAGGAAACTTTATACTATATAGATTATAGTTTTTCCTCTTTCTTTTCCAAATTTGATTATGTTGTTAGAAATGTACAATTTATGGAATGAAAAGTTTAAAATGTAAATTATGTATAATGTTTCTGTTCTAAGAAAAAGTTTCATTGGACCTTTAGGCTAAAACTTTATTCCTACATAAGTAAATAATTCACAGCTCGTTCTATTCGATATTCTGAACTTGTTTATATGCATATTTCTCGTTTTATTCATTTCTTTCATGAGTTGAAGAGACAACATAAAATATAAACCACCATTGAAAATGTGGCCTACAATTCTTGCAGTGCTAATGGCAATCTCAACAATGGCCAACGACTACAAACTCAACTTTGATTATAGTGAATTTCAAGACTGTGTATTTAACTTTCACGAATCTTTAACGCATCCTACATCATATTGCAGTATGGATAAAGATTTATTTTTCAATGCAAATCAACAAAATCAACCCTGGATCATTAGAAAAAGTCATAAAAACGTTGCTCAAATAGCTACTGGTTCCAGTTCCAAAGTAAGATGTTCAGTGACTCTACTGCTTTGCTTGAACTCTAAAGATAATCCAAAAAGACAATTTGCACATATTATGTTTGAATCGGTAATTCTATGGATAACTAGTTCTCAAATTTTAGTTCATCCTATAGTCACTGCCAGCTTTATTCATTCAGTAACAGTGTTATTTAATTCTCACAGTTTTTTCTATATAGCTACACCTACTAGTTTACAACTTGTTACATATTTCCCATTATTCTTTTCACGGTCAGAATTTCCTAATGACAAATTAACTCATTTGCTCCTACCAGAGTCTCTAGCTCTAAAGAAAAAGGAGATAATTACAAAACATTATTTAAAGGAGAAAGTTCATTGTAATCTTTATCGTCATCCAGTAACACTATTTGACACTATGGGTAGAAATTATAGTCAAACTAACGCAGCTGCTATGAATCTTAATAACAATTCTCCACAACAGCTAATCATTTCTCAATTAGTGGAACTCAACAATTTGACTATAAGACCACTTCTTGATAAAAACTACAAAGTAGATTTAAAAACATTTACAATGACTGCAGTCATTGTAGTTGACAATTTTGTTCCTGTCAAAGAGATACAAACACGTAAAGTCATACCATCACAACTTGGAAGATTTAAACTTATTTATTGCCAATCTAGCTATAGGCTTAAACAAGTTTCATTCTCAATTTGGCTTTCGCCATTCGATGTGAAATTCTGGACGTGTTTATCACTCGTGATTGCAATTCTTATAATTGTATTTAAAATTCTTAAAATTTCAACATTTTCAATTGTCCATATTATTTTTAGTCAAGCATTTAAACATAAAATCGTGCTACATGTTTGCCTAGCTTTAGTTACGTACATTATTGCAACAAGTTATCAAGCAGTTATTACTAGTTTAATAATTGCTCCTTCAGAACCATTTGTATATCAAAATTTTATTGAACTCTTAGATGCTGGATTCAAAATTTATAAGAGAA
>VCNE01004738.1:0-13268 GCA_009869805.1 Oncopodura yosiiana | reverse complement strand
TGGTCGTAAAGGAAATTGTAATAGATACAGTTGATTGATTAGCGATTTTGATAAAAACACAGGAATCTGAAAGTGAAAACAAAATCAATAATTTTGAATTACTAGTAGTGCAACAATTAACAAAGTTGATGATCTACCTCTTTCACAACTTCATCCTCCTCTTTCTTGTCCATGACTGTACTAATTAATTGATAGATATTATATGGAATCTTATTTTTATGAAAAACAACAAAAATCAGAAGTTCTGATTCAGAACATGTGTCTTTGAATTCCAAAAAGTGCCAAAGTATATAAAGTATCATAATACCCCAAAGATGTATAAATTGTAATAAATTTCATTTGCATTTATTTGTATGCAATTTCAACTTCACAAAATTTTATAATAAAAAAGATTAATAGTCTTTTATTTTATCATCAAAAATTATTCTTCTCCTAACATTTGAACAATTTGTCTCGCTCTATCATATTTAATTTTATCAACCTCAGTTGGTACATTATTATTACTATTTTCATTTTTCTGTTCATCTACAACAAACTTTGTCTCATAATCTGTCATAAATTCTTGCATTTCAGTTAAAGTTGCCAAACGAGCTTGGCCTTTCATAGAAGAAATATATTCTAACAAAATTCCAAAACATTTGTCATTAATTGAATTCGGACGAAGTGAATGTTTGAGTAGCCAAACTTGTTTTAATTTTTCAAATTTCCAAACATTTCTATTCTTTTCCCATAACTGTAAATATGATAAAGCTGCGTCAGCATGAATTTTTTGTTGTTCAGGATCTTTTGGTTTGAGTTCTTGTTTCTTCTTCTTCTTCTTCTTTTTCTTTTTAGATTTTTTGCTTTTCTTTTTATCAGAGGAGGCCTCTTCTTCTTTTTCATTATTCTCACCATCGATTTGTTGTTCTGTTATTTTAGCTTTTTTCTTTTTAGGTAGCTCATCTAAATTTTCTTGTACTGAAAAAGATACAGATTTTTTCTTCTTTTTCTGATGATAATTTTCATCTTCTATGTTATTGTTTTCATTTTGACAATCTTCTGATGATGATGATAGTGACTCACGTTTACGCTTTTTTGATTCATTCAATATTATTGGTTCTTCTACACTATCTTGATGTTTCTTCTTCTTTTTTGATTTTTCTTTAATACTATCTTTGGATTCTTTTTCTAAAGATGATGAAAGATCTTCAGATTGTTCAGATGAGTGATTTTTAATTTTATGCTTCTTTGATGATGATCCATTTTCAGTAATTACTTTTTCTTCTTTCTTACTAATTTTCAATTTTTTACTGTCTGTGTCAATAGCAGGAGACGATGATATTGTCAAGCTTTTATTAGGTGCTAAATATGATGGTTCAAGTAGCTTGTCAGTTGATTTCATTGATTGTTGTGTTTGGTTAGAGCCATTGTCATTTTGTCGAAAGTTGTTAGTAGTATTATTATTTCTCCAATTATTGTTATTATAATTTCCTCTGCCATTGTTGAAATTACCTCTTCTATTTCCATTATTATAGTTATTTCTTTGATAATTATGATTACGAGCAAGTTCTTCAGGAGGTGCTTCACGTTTCTCAAAATCGTAATTCACTTTCTTCAAGTAATCTGTAAAAGAGAAAAATTGTAACAACAGTGAGTTAAAATATTTATTTATGAGTTGGACTATTTATTTACCTGGTTTTAGTAGACTTCCACTTTCTTTACTATCATTGGAACTGATGTTGACAAATGTTGAAGCCTTTCCCCATATTGCTTCTTTAGCTGAACGACTGTCTTCTTTAGCTTTTACCATAATTGTCGTTGAAAAATTTTCTTATGTTCTCCACGGACCGGATCAACTAATTAAAAAAACAAGTAATATTTTAAATTTTTTCTACAAACTATTAAATTCATTTGTAAAAAAGGTAAAATTACACTAACCTTCTGATAATTGAACAAAAACTAACCGAAATATATGGGAATTTTAAGAAATTATGAGATTTATTAATTAGCACGTGCGTGCAATGCAAAGAACAGCAACATGCTTTAAATTGAAGAATTTCAATTTGGTTACAAAACTAGGGTATATATGAGCGTCGGGTTTAGTCTCCCGTCTAATATGTGTAATAACATTTTATTTCATTAAATTATCAACTTTACTTGTAAATTACAAAATGAGGTATAAAATATTTAATTTGAGATTTTTCATTTAGTTATCAGGTATTTTGAAGTTCATTTGAAATATTATCAGTACTGCAGCATTTTATATATAGTCAAATAGTCCAACTACTTCTTATTATTCTTTCTACCAAAAGGACATAACTTTTTGTTGAGACATTCTGAACATTTAGGATTCACTGGTTGACATATTGTTTGACCAAAGCCAACTAGCATTATATTTACATCTTGCCATGATTCTTGAGGTAACCAAGATTCTAATGCCTCTCGAGTTTTTTCAGGTGTACTTGTTCCCTTTTTTCCAGTCCATCCAAGTCTATTACTAATTCTGTGGACATGAGTATCAACACCTAAAAGAAGAGACACACAATTAGATAATTACATACAATTAGACAGTAGTGTTAACTTACCAATGCCAGTAACTTTATTCCAAGCCACGTTCATACAAATGTAAGCCATTTTCGGACCAACTCCAGGCAAAGAAATCAACTGCTCAGCAGTCTCTGGAATATCTCCATTATATTTTTCTTTTAAAATTTCTGTAGCTTTCTTTATATATGTTGCTTTTCGTCTCCATAAATCCAACAGGTTTAATAAGTTCACCTAATTCTTCTTCTGGAATTTGTAGTACTTGTTCTATTGTTAATCCTCTAGCTTTCAATCTATCCATTGCTGCAAATGTGACTTGGTCTTTTGTCTGACTTGAGAGCATTAGAGAAACCAGTGTTTGATAACGTTGAACCTGTATATATTATAAGGAAAGAAATTTAATTTTTAATATTTTACTTTCGATAGGCAAGATATTTTTTATTACATCTAAGCTTTCAACTAATCTTGTTAGTCTTCTTCAGAGAAAGAAATTTAGTTAACAACAAAAATTATGACTTGTAAATACTTTATAACTAATTAATTTAATATATAACTCACTTCAGGTGCTTTTGCATCAGCAGTACGCTCACAGCCCATAGTGTCTACAGGGGCCACTTGCATTTGTCTCATTTCTTTAATATTTGCCAACACAGTCTCCCAATTATCTGGCATCCACTTTGACTTTTTCTTCTCATCATCAGTTTTTACTGTCTCTTCATCTTCCTCCACTTGGACTGTCACTTGAGGACGTTTCTTGACACCACGTCGTGACATTATTCTTATGGTTTGGCTTTGATAGTTTTTTAGTAGTAGCTTGTTGTTACTGAGACTGACAATGAGTAGTTGTTTGATGGTCATAAAAAACACAGAAAAACACACCTCAACTTTCTCAGTCCAACATGTGAAGAAATTCTTCGCGCTGTTAAAGTCGCAGTGTCCTTGAGTGAAAGTCACTTTCTCTTCTGCTTTCACTCATCGAGAGATAGTAATAATAGCATGTTGTAAGAGTACATAGTTGTACTCTTCTCTTATATGTAGACTAGACATGACGCAGAGCAGCTGTGATGCTGATCATCATCCCATCATCAGTTCTTCAATGAAGTTGTTTGGATTACAAAATTAAAGTTAACTGTTAAAAACTGTACTTTATATATTATAGTTAAATACATAGTGTGTTAGTCATGACTTAATTCATTCATAGTATATATAAACTGAAGTTAATACAGTTAATGCAATCAGTTCAAATAAAGAGAGCTGTCGTGTCCTGTTGACAGCAGTCTGACAGCCTCCAGTTTTGGTCTTTCATTTTTATTGATTTTTTATTGCTGAAATTGGTCATCATATTGCACATTATTTAGTTGAAATTCAACGACTGAAAATTTATTTTGTTTTGAGCGAAAGAAATACGCCCTACAACAATAAATAAGAAGGTTAATATATACATTTTTCACAAATTTATTCATATATTCAACTTAACGTTTGTTTTTTTCTTGACACAGTGTTATTCTAGTTTTTTTTACAAATCATTATCCAAAGACATTCTACGACAATAAACTACCAAAGAGAAATTTTTTAGTGTGCTGCAAATAACTTTCATTTAAGTAATCAATCAAGATGCCAGGTGTATTTGAAGCAGAAGGTGAACAATATTCTGGTCTGGTAAGTAATAATTAAACAAGCGAATATGAATATATACTAAATACACATATGATAATGATGATTTCTTTTGAATTATATATTTTATATAGACTGGAATCGTTTTTGTATTTAATTTAATTGTTGGAACTGGCGCATTGGCTTTACCTCATGCCTTTGCATCTGCTGGTTATATTCTTAGTTGTGGAATTATTTTACTTTTAGCATTTACTAGGTAGGTACTAAAGAATGATTGACCTACTAAAAGAAAAAAATGCACTTGACATTAATTTTGATCTTTCTTTGATTACAGTTTCGTAACAGTGACATTTGTTGTTGAAGCAATGTCAACAGCCAATTCAGTTTTAATTTATAGAAAATTAGGAAATCGTGTTATACAACGTACAGGATTGATCCCATCAAGAAGAGAACGAGATCCATTAATACCTCCAGATGTATTAGAAGAGGAAAGTGCATTTGATGATCGTACAGAGACTTGGAATCATGAATCTATCCTCCAATCTTATGATATAAAAGAAAGAGTTGAAATGGTACAGTACATAATATATTTATATAAGAAAAGAATATAATATACTTATGAAGTTGAGATGTCAAATGTCAGTACATTTATAATTTTATTTATAGGGTAAAATGGCATCTATGTTTTTTGGAAAAATGGGAACTATCCTTTTCTATTTGTGTGTCACAATATATGTAAGTGTAGCATGTAGTATATGTAATGCATCAAGTCTATTTAATTTTTACTAATTGTGTCGATAGTTGTATGGTGACCTTTCAATTTATCTGTCAGCTATAGGCAAAAGTCTCCGAGACGTAGCTTGGTAAGTATATATTAACGACGTAAACCATGTCCAGTTATAGTCACTCGAAAGTTCAAACCAGTTTTCTTATCAAAGACATTTTTTATCTCTTTTTTTCTCTCTCTATAGTACATACAGTCCATTTCTCAATGCAAGTGGTACAAATACTACAATTATTGTACCAAATATTACTGACACTGAGGGTTGTTGGCAATCCACTGATGGCATTGACCGTTTTGGAGCATATAGAATATTTGTCATCATTGTTTTACTAGCTCTTGGTCCATTTGCTTTTTTCAATGTTCAAAAAACAAAATATCTTCAACTGACAACAACATGTAAGAGGAATTTATAATTACTGAATCTCAATTTATTAATAATGTTCTTCATGTTTTTTTTCTTAATATCTTTAGTGATGCGTTGGACTGGTAAGTTTCTTTAATAAACAATTTCACATATACCTACATTTATATTATTATATAACATAAGTACATATGACCTGAATTGCATTTCTGGTCAGCACTGGTATGCACTTGATGTATGACCTCTGATTATGTCTTTTGATAATTTTCTATTTAGCTATGAGTCTTATGATTGTTCTTGCATCACTCAGAATTATTAATGGAGGGCCTGATATTGGAAGACCAGTGAAAGCAAATGTATATGGACTACCAAATTTATTTGGTGTTTGTGTTTATAGTTTTATGTGTCATCATTCATTACCAAGTATTGTAACACCAATAGCGAACAAGAAACATTTATGGAGTTTATTTACAGCAGATTATATTCTAATCACATTCTTTTATTTACTCTTGGCTCTAACTGGAGTCTTTGGCTTTGCAGAGGTACTTTTACATTTACTCACTTACTTACTTATTTGATTATAATAATATTCTAAATAAACAAATATCTAAATATAACTTTTCTTTATCTCATTATACAGCTTCAAGATTTATACACTTTAAATTTTGAGCCAGATAGAGCAAATTATGACAAAGAGAGTTTTCTTGTTATTTTCTTTCAATACTTTTTGACATTATTTCCAGTATTTACTTTGAGTGCTAATTTTCCACTTGTGGCAATAACTTTACGTAACAATCTCCA
This sequence comes from Oncopodura yosiiana, assembly GCA_009869805.1. NCBI lineage: Eukaryota > Metazoa > Arthropoda > Collembola > Entomobryomorpha > Oncopoduridae > Oncopodura > Oncopodura yosiiana. The sequence continues at coordinate 7,185 of VCNE01004738.1, read as the reverse complement.
ATGTGTATTTGACATTTATGATGGTGTGACATCATCACCTTCCTCATATGGACTCTCATCTACAGCAACTGTAATTACAATTCCTAGCTCTTCTTCAACATGGTCAAGGATGTGTGCCAAAATATTTCTTCCACTTATGGCTATTCTTCCACCATTCGTAATAGCTATGTTTACATCTGATGTACAATTCTTGGTTACGATTACAGGTTCATTTAGTGGTGCTTTTATTCAATATATCATTCCAATAGCTCTTGTTTATAAATCAAGAATGATTTCAGACTCATTTAGTCCTGTTACATCTCCTCATGCATCACCTTTTAAAAGTAAATATTGGTTATGGGCTGTTTTCATTTGGGCTACCTTTATGTATTATATTTGTTATAACTCATCTCATTCTCAAATTTCACTAAATATTGATATATAATTTAATTTATCTGTGCTGTGATCATTTACCATTTCAGATATATACATATATCATAAACTGATAATTGTACAACATTTTTGTAACATTGTAAATCTCTCTTCTCAAAGATTTATTATATGTCTGACTTATTGTGATAATATCCTTTGTACATAAAAAATATATATGTACTATTTTTTGTGACAAATGTGACTATATTATATAATATTTGATGACTTAAATATGTTATAGTCAAAGTCAAACACATGTCTTTTAGTTAGATAAAAAAATTATAACCTACTCAAGGAGTGCGTCATGTCATGTCATACGCGTGTGGTCTGTTTCATAAAAAAATTGAAAAGAGAACGACGACCACAGCGAGATGCTTCCATTCAAGGTCTGATAAAGGAAAGAAAAAGATAATATGTGGACAACACCCAATATTATATAAAATCATAAAAACTCAAAATGATAACCTTTTAAACTTTGTTTGGCAACTAAATATAACTTGTAATAAGCTCCATATAGTCATGTTATAGAACTGCTTATATAATCGAATGTACAATATTTTGCATGCAATATATATAAAGTCAATGTATAGATTATGACGTGAGATTATCATGAAGTCATGAACAAAAAAGCAACTACTTTATTCAATAATAAGATTGTCTTGCTGTCGTGTATTCAAATATATTATTATATGAAATTAATGACAATAAAACATTTATTATTACAAATATATCATATTCTACGTAATTACTATTACAAAAAAATCTACATTCTATAATCTTTTGCCTCATCAATGTCGTCATCAAAAATGATATCCTCTTCATCACCATCTATATTATCTTCCATTTGCATTGGATTTATTACTATATAATTTTTCGTTTTCTTTGGAAACATTTTGTAATATTCATCTTTCCAAGGGTCTTTAGGCTCAATATGAACTTCCGTTTGTTTTATCCATGAATCATACCTTAACTTAAATTTAACCCAATACTCTTCAAATTTTGGTTGTTCTAGTGCTTTACTAAGTCTTGGAGGTGTAATTTCTTTTCCCATTTCCTATAAGTCAACAATACATTAATTTTAGATTTTATTACAACATTTAGAGATTTAGAGAAAGACCAACTTAAAATACCTTAAAAACTATTGCCTTTTTAACATGAGTTCTAAAATTTTCCACATCTAGAATAAATTTTGGAGTAGGTTTAATTTCTCTTGTTCGAACTTCTTCCATTAAACGAAGAACATATAAAGGCTCAAATGCATAAGAAGCATTAGCCATTAATGTTTCAACTATTTCAATATTAGGTCTAAGAAAAAGAAAAGAACAACAATAAATACCCACGTTTCATGTCATTATAAAAAATTTATTATATATACACTTACAAAAAACTTGCATCATCCATTTCGCCAAGAAGTGATTGTGCAGATTCCCAATTTCTACATGACAATGCTAAAACACCCCATGTCATAATGTTTGGAGTTAAATTATAAGTAGCAAGAGATTGTAAAACTTGTCGAGCATCATGATCCTTTCTCCATAAAATATATTGTTTCATCATTAAATTCATAGTTACAATATCTGGTTTCATTTTGTGTTTTTCTAAAAGTTTTTAAAAGATCTGAAAAATCAGATGGATGAACAATTTGAATCAATTGATTGATTGTCTTAACATTAGGAACAATTCGATCTCTTTCTAAATAAGAAATAAATCCTTGAAGGCCACCAAGTGCAGCCAATCTATTTTCAGGAATTGATAATGCTTTCACAAGATCCTTATTTCGCATTACCATTGGTGTATTTTCATCCATTTTCATTCCAGGATGTTTTAGCCAATCTGGTGGACAAACAGCATCCATAACTACTTGAGATTCTTCATCAGATGTGACAGCTTGGATTAATTCAATTGAATTACGATGAGAAATATTGTCATCTACTCCTACTACAACATTTGATTTCTTCTTTTCTGATTCTTCTAATAGTTTATTATCTTTATCATCTTTTGGTAAATATAAGCCACAATCACGAACAATACGAAGTAATAAATTATATGAATACAGATCAGGTCGAATATTCATTGATTTCATTTTCTTCCAAGTGACTAAAAAGTGACGAAATCCATTAACTGTATCAGTAGCACATGCTTGAAGAAGAAAATTAAAACTTTCTGTTGTTGGTTGATAATCACTTTTCATCATTTCATCTACAACACCAAATGCTTTTTCGATATCACCACATCGTCCATAGGCTGTAGTAAAAAAGAGGAGAGAGGCAATTAGTTTTCAATTGTTTAGTAATTAATTTTTAAATAAAGTGTTACCTTTAATCATAGAATGATAATTGATTAAATTTAGAACAGCTCCTCTTTCAATCATGCTTTCTTTTAAATTATCAATTCTAGTAATATTATCTTCAGCATGCCAAGGTGAATTTGCACATGCATTGAATAAATTAGTATACGTTTGTTCTTTTGGTATGATTCCTCTTCTTTTCATTTCAGTAAATAATTTAAATGCCATTTGTACATAACCAACTTTGGCACACTCACAAATGATGATATTGTAAAGATAACAAAGTTCACCTCTATCAAACTGAAAACCTCCATTTTTTAAAGAAGTAACTAATAATTCTATTGCATCTCTCAGCTACAAAAATTTTTTAAAAATATAACACTATTAAAAAATTAAAAAATGGGAATTTATATAAATACACTTACTCTGTGTTCTCTTAAATGACGTTTTACATGCCTAACCAATACTTTCATAGTCATTTTATCATCTGGCATAAATCTAATATCATCCTCTTCTTCTTCGTCAAATACAGTTTCTTCTTTAGTCTTTACAATTTCATTATTTTTAGTTTTAATCTTTTGAGATATTGGATCTGGTTCATGTTGTAAATCTTGTAATGTCTGTTTTAATGTTCCAAAAGTATCAGGATCATGACTTAAAGATGAAGAAGATGTTTTTGCTTCTTTTTCTAATTGCCCTTTTATCCAATTTGATTCCATTTCTAAATAATTAGCAACTTTATTATTTTTCTTCTTCTTTTCTCTAATGATATTTTTCTGATCTTGTAATCTAACAAAATCTTCTTTAGTATGTTGACTGTTCGATGCAGTAGTATTCGTAAATCTTTTGTTGTTTTGATATTGGTTTTGCTGTAAGCGTGGATCATCACTTAAACTGAAATCAGATGAGACTGAATTCTTGAATTTTTTTGATTCTCCTATTTCATTCTCATTTTGTTTATGCTGCCAATATTGTTTTCTATCATTATTGCTTTCATATTTATTATAATGATCATCATCATTCTGCTGCCAACGTTGTTGTTGTCTCCCTTCTTGTTGACTCCTTGTTCTATAATTATTATATTCATTGTTGAAATTTTTATTATTATAATACTTCCTTTGCCCAGAGTGCTGCTGTGATTTAAGATGTTGTTGAAATTGTTCATATTGTGAAGGAAGTGGTTTTCTAGTATTTGCCGACTGTCCCGGATTTCTGTTGTTGTCTTCATTGTTATTATCGTTTGTGTGCACTGAACGATACAATACAAAGTGACTTCTACATGTTGCTTGAGACAGAGCAAGTTGCTTTTTAAGTAAACACTGGAGACGTATCATAATTAAATACTTAATTAGTGTAATTAGTTAAAAAAAATCTACGTTGTTTTTCTGACTTCTTTTGTAGAAATTGAAAGTTGAATCTGAATTGCCGGGTAGCAAAATTCCAAGCCGCGAAATTGCTGCACGTGCTAACGAAAGTAAGTGAAAGTGCAACGTGTGAGGAGAGTTTTATTTGTTATTAATTAGTGTGATTAAATGATCCGTAAGTGATTTTGTAAATAGTTTACTAATGTATTTCATATTGTTGCAGTGTAATTATTGATTGTATTTTTTATCTGTTTAGGTAAATATTTCAGTTGACAATGCAGGAAAATTTTTCACTTTCTACTTACTACTTTCACCATAAACAATAATCATCCACAACAGAAGAGGATCAGAGATCATTTATTATATGAAAAGATGACTACAAATACAAATTCTGGACAACCAATGAACAATTTGGTAAATATCAAACCAGAACAATCTGTACTATTGGATGTTAATAAAGGTATTTAAGTAGAAAAAAATATTACATACAATGAAAGTTTATTAAGTTGTATTTAATGATTTTTTGTTGCTATTTTTACAGATGGACACATTATGTTAGCTGCAAATGATGTAAATATTTACAGCAAACACACAAATTCAACTATTTGGGCATTTAGAAACTTGACAACTCTAACAAAGCATAGTATAATATCATCAACAAATTCAAGAAGCCAAAATAAAGTAGCTCATAGTTCATATAAATTAGACGAGAGTCCAAATTCAGAAGATCTTTGGTGCAAGGATTCTAAAAGAGTTGCTACTGCTAATTTGTCTTCTCCTGCTATAATTGCAAAACATCTAACCAACCAGACTGTAAATAATTACACTATATTATATATTATTGAACATATTAACAAATGTAATTATAGTTTATATGTATGTATAGGTTGTTTATTCTGGTTATGATTGTTTATTACATTTAAGACAATATTACTTTGAAGATCAAAGAGAATTCCAAATTAACAAGAATTGTACTTTGTCTGAAGTTGACTGGGAAGAAGAAAGTAGTAATGAAAATAGCAACTACCAGTTTAGTGATATTATTAGACAATATAGTGGTCAACCTAAAGAACTTGGTCAAATCTCTACATGTCACACAAAAAGAATCACAGCTATAGCGGTTAATGTTGAGCATAATAAAGTTATAGCTGGAGCAGAAAATGGCCGTTTAATTTCATGGAATTATGATAAAGAATTTAATGAGTTGATTAGAGATACTGTCAATAATAATCAAAGAGAAGCAATTACTGCTTTAGATTATGTGTCACCTAATGAAATATTAGAAGCTTCTGAATCTGGAAAAATCCATTTACTAGATACAAGAGTTAGAGGAATTTGTACTCGTAAGTAGTAGTAGTTGAATTTTAATGAATGAATTTGGATTATAAATCACTTTTTTATTGTTATTAATCTCTCTAGTTGTTGCTGATTTGAAATGTAATACTCCAACAGTAGTAGTTTGTGACAAGACAAGTGATAAGAAATTTCATGTGGGTACAATTTTTGGATATGCATCTGAACTTGACATACGAATACCAAATGGAGCAGAAGTTGGATTACAAAATATGAATTCAATTATGCAATTTAACGAGTATCCTATAAGTTTTATTGCTTTACATCCTAACGGGTATGTAATGTAATTATAGACATCATAAAAAATGTTATCTAAGAAATCAAATGATCATGCATAATGGTTATCTTATTTCAGAAATTATAAAGTGATCTCTTCATCAAAAAATATATATCTTTTAAAAACTGGTGAAAATAAACAACCAATTATTAACAAAGCTTTACCAAAAGTCATTCATACGAATACCAAATGGAGCAGAAGTTGGATTACAAAATATGAATTCAATTATGCAATTTAACGAGTATCCTATAAGTTTTATTGCTTTACATCCTAACGGGTATGTATGTAATGTATAGACATCATAAAAAATGTAATCAAAGAAATCAAATGATCATGCATAATCGTTATCTTATTTCAGAAATTATAAAGTGATCTCTTCATCAAAAAATATATATCTTTTAAAAACTGGTGAAAATAAACAACCAATTATTAACAAAGCTTTACCAAAAGTCATAACTGGACTTCAGTTCTATGATGAGAATACACTAATTAGTACAGATTGTAATTCTACACTAAACATATTTGATCTGAAATGACGTAATCTATTTTTAATATTATATTTGACGATCTCACTGAATATTTGACAATAATTAATGTTATTTGTGTTCATTTCCTAGAATTATTAGTAATAATAAGATCTAAAATATAATTTACAATACAAAATATTCAAATTCGTTGTGATACTTGACTACCTTTAGAGGCTTTATACTATAAGAAAACAGATGAAATACTATTGTCATTATAGTTCTAGTTATATTTATGAATGACGTGATCAAAATAAAATGGAATGAAATATATTAATTACAGGCATATATAAAGCAATATTACTTTTGAATATTTGTCTATTGACTTGACTTTTATTACGACAAAAATAGGCGTTTAAAAACTAAATTTTTATTTATTGTGTCCTTGCTAAAAACCATAAAATCATATTTTTCTGTATTTCAGACTTTTTAGTATTTACATATGTATTTATTTTATAAGCTGGATGATCTCTACTCTTCCTTTGGGTGTATGCTGATATCTCTTTTGAAAATGATAAACTTTGCAAACAATTACTAGGTCCTGATTTTTCTCATCTCACTCACTCCATGCGTTCATTTTTGTTTGCACCCATGAGAGAGAGAGAAAAGGTATTTTTCATGAGATAAGACAACGACGCTATTATGGATTTCATATATATAAGTATGCCAGAAATGCCACTACTCACTGCACAGAGAAACGCTATATAAGTAGAGAGATAAAGTTACTTATACATATAATTTACTGACACGTAAAAAAAGATAATTCAATTATTATGTAGTGTACCAATTTCCTACTCTAAAATATATATCAGACAGACAGGAAATTGGGTCATGTTGAATTGTTATCATCAGAGTTTTGTTGAAAAGATAAAAAAATAAAGGGCATAGGAGCAGTTAAAAAATTGCATTCACAAAGAGACAAAACATATTGTATGCATTTAAGTTTTATTATTAGAAGGTGTTATTAAT
>VCNE01004737.1:0-11130 GCA_009869805.1 Oncopodura yosiiana | reverse complement strand
ATTTTTAAAAAAGGTATGAGACAGCTTCTTCTCAAAATACAACAAAAAATAGACACAAAAACATAAGAAAAAAGTGACTGTGTGATGTTTAAAATGCAAATAGTGTGATTGTCGTATTATATATTAAAAACATTTATCAAAATGAATAATAAAATTCAGGCTTTCTACGATTTTTGTTTAAAGAGTGTTTCCTATCAGTTTTATATTGAAATGTGATGTTATATTTTAATTAATAACTTACAATCTCTATGATCTGGTCCTGTTTGAGCCGTCTGAGTTTCTTTTGTATAAGAAACTTTTTCCTGAGCTGGAATATTTGTCTGCGTAACTAAATATTTAAAGAAATATCATCGTCATTAAAAATCTTTACTTTTGTATGAAATCATTCTAAAAAAATTATAGCTTACCTTGGGTGACGGTCAATTTTAGTTTGCGCCTATGTGAAACAAATTATTTAGCACTAGTTTATTTTAAGATATTTTGATCTTACTTTTGTTCATCTCCTCCAGATGCTTTTCCACTTCCTTCTCTAGTTTGAGCAGGTGAACCATGCATACTGGTACTAGGAGTATTATTTTCACTATTTTCTGATGTTACACTTGGTAAACTGGACATGCATTCTAAAACAGATAGATAATTTTTACATCAATCAATCTTCTACAACTTAATAAAATGTCATTTATAGTATTTCTTCTTTTACCTGCAACTGTAGCTACTCCTAAACTCTGCAGCATAGAATCAAGATCTGAAGAAGTAGTCGAAGCTGGTCCTGCATCTCCACCTGGTCCATCCTAAAATAAATAAAAGAACGTCAAAAAAATATTAAAAATAATTATTATGTTATTTACAAAACATAAATGTACACAACACACATTTCTGTAATTTAATAAAAGTGCTCGTTGTTTCTCCCTTTCAGCTCTAACTTGCCGTAAAGCATTAAGTTTTGCTTGTTTTCTCTCTTTTTCTATTTTCCAATCTTTAGATCCCGAAATCATATTGAACACAATTTTTTTTGTTTGTTATCACTAGTTGCACTTTGTACTATGAGTTCTGAATAACCAAGAAGATGGTGATGAGATGACAATTTTTTTTACTTCACGTTTTACTATATAAAACGGAAATGATGATGAGATGGTGATGCACGAACCAACAACTAATAAAATTCTCAACAACTTTGCTACGATGATATAAAACAACACAATACACAACTTGGTAAAAATAGAACTATTATTGCAGAGCATTCAACTGATTCAACTAAACAGCCACCTGACAGTGACAGAGACTGACAGACAGAATTCACAGAATACATACATATAACGATGTTATAACATGAAACTAAATGAAAATATATACTAATGGCTCTTCTTTCTACAGTGGTGATGATGATGATGATACGATACTCTTCTATTACATATTTACTACAAGAACGTACACTAACTAAACAGAAAGTACCGTTGTTGAGAAAATTACTCAACTGGATAGCATTAGCATCTGCTCTGAAATACTGATGTACTCTCTCTAAAGTAATGATCTCTCATCTTCTCAATAATATCATTGGTACTACTAAATATTACTACATGTTAACATGCTTTCATCCTTGTATTATGAAAAAATCGACACGAGCAGAACAACTGAGCAGTCATAATATTCTCATATACCACCAAAATTTTTTACGGACTCTTTATATAATCCAACTATATAATTTTTGGGAGTACAGGATGTACAGAATTCCGATTCAAGGACTTTTATGTCATTATTTTTACCTCATAAAACTCTCATATAAAATAGAACATCAAGTTTTCTGCAAATTATAGTAATACTATATTTAATGAGTATAATTTACTTTAATTCAGTCTCTATTTGTTTCAAATTGACCAAAAATGATGGCCTAAAGGCGATCAATGTCAATGACATTTTTCTGTTCTAAAATTCAACTTGAGAAACTGAATAAATTCATCCAACCATAAAATTTTGCCTGAAGCTATCGCAAATGCAAAAAATAACCTTTGCATGCAAATGCCTACTTCTATTTGAAAGTGCCTTTTCCAAAAATGGAACTTTAGTTATTTTTTGGCGAAACACCGGCTAATAAAAAAATTAACTGGCTTTTAAACTAAATAAAATTTTACCTTTCGTCCTTCTTTTTCTCTCTTTTTCCTTTCTTTCTCTTCTCGAAGAGCATTTAGTTTTTCACGCTTCCTCGCTAATTCTGCTTTACGATCTGCCATCATTCTAAAAATATAAACAAGAAACAGTAATTAATTTAATGACGTACAAGACGAAAGAAATATTTTGACAGTTAATATTGATAATTTTATATTTTGACAAGTGTCATGATTCTTTTATGTGTATTTTAATAATTAACAAGTTAATTACTTACTTGGACAGCTATTAAAGATGAAAAACTAATTAATTAATTAATACAAAGTGTAGAGTCTCCGGTTAAAAATTCCTGCAGATGTTCTACTTGCTTCTAATTGGCTTAAAACAATAAAACATTCTTTCCCACAAACGTTTATTTCATAGATTAAATTATGCTTTGTAAACTTGTACTAATTACATTTATTTATGACGATAATTAACGTTGACAATTTTAATTAATATTTTTCAACAACACTCCTTTAGTTTATTGACATTTGAATCGATTCAAACGCCTACGCTGTTCTAACATATGTTACGCCACTCAATTTCTAGAGAGCGTTGATGATGCTCAAAAAGAATAAATGCATAGATGACAACTTGTAACGGTTTTTGTGAACTCATGAAAAAATTGAAATTAGATTTTATTTAGTCAAAAAATGAAAATACAAACATCAAAATATTAACAATAAATAAATATTATTCATCAAAACATCCTTGGCTCTTGATCCATTCATAGTGAGAGGAAACTCTTGTATAAACGCCAGGATAACCAGCTCTAGCACATCCATAACTATTTTCAAAAATAAATAATATTAGTTAATAATAATTAGCTCTATGTCATGAAGTCTATAAAATTTATTAAAAACTTACCCCCAACTAGTAATTCCACGAAGCTCTGGTACACCAGTACGGAAATAAGCAAGTGGTCCACCTAAAGAAATTAATTATGTGAATAACTTTCTATAAGAAGAAATTAATTTTTTCTCAATTTACCGCTGTCTCCCTGTAATAAAAAGAAACATTAATTAGAAATTAATTTGTTGACAAATACTAAATATATTTTTAATTAAAATTCAGTACCTGACAAGAATCTTTTTCTCCATTTTCATAACCAGCACATAACATTGTCGGATAGACTTCCGAGTCACTATAAGATTTTTTACAATCGTCCAAACTAACCAATGGTACATCAACGCCCATTAAAGCTTTGGAAGTTTCTCCTCCTTCTACATTGTTATTAAAAATACAATTTTAAAATCAAAAATATATAAAAGGCTTTCTATAATATTTTTTACTTACCAGAAGTTGTTCCCCAGCTTAAATTACAAATCATAAATTAATTTAAAAAAATCAAACATAAAGTTAAAAAGCTTTTAGTCTCATACCCAGTGACAGTCATCATATCTCCAGGTTGAAGCTTAGGATCATCAGGACTTACAACACGAATAGGTGATAAAGTATCTGAGAATTCTACTTTTTCAAGTTTAATCAATCCAATATCATTTTGAATAGTACTGTTGTGAGCCAAAAATAAAATATTAATACATCAGAAACAAGTTGAAGCCATAAATTCTAATTATCCTTGAATTGTATCCCTGATGCTTAAAAATTTCAAGAACTTTTAAATATTGTCCACCACTAGTTGGATCCAGCATTTCAGAGCTACCATAAAGTTTTGTATTATAAGCATTCCTTCTAATTGTACCTGTAAAAAAAATTTAACAATAAATTAAGAAAATACATAAAAGTCACCAGTAATTTCTCAAGTTCTTACAATGTGCTGCGGTCAATGCACATTTTGCACTAATTAAAGCAGCTCCACAAAATGCAAATCCTCTTGTAGTTTGTAAAGACAATTGATATGGAAATGTTTTAATTGAGACTGGAGCACCTCCAACGATTTTATGGACATCAAAACGATCAAGAGAATTGAAACTAACATTTTTCAATAAAGTTTCTGGAAAACGAGGTAAAAATGCTTGAGTCGATGCTAACAGTGCTAACACTACAAAACAAATTACTATATGGATCTTCATGATGAGAGATATTTTTTATAAAGTCTAGTCTTGAGCTAAGGTTTTAAAATACTAAACTGACTTTTATAAATGCTCAACAAATGAAAACTTTTTTCATGCCTTACAGCAATATATGTCAAACCAAACCGGAGTCAACAATCCTGATACTCATAAAACAGCTTAAAAATATTAAAAGCCATCTAAAAATAAAAAAGGATTTTTAAAACCCTTTTTCTCTCTTATATGAAAATAGATGCAAGTTGTAGGAAATGCCAGAAAGAATTAAATATATAGAGACATTATTATAGTTTTTTTCTCGGAGACCAACTGCACATTTATTTTTCACAAAGAAAAAGAAAACAACATTTTGCTTTTTATATTCAAAATGAAATAGACATTGAAAGCCTTTTTTTAGTTTTCTAAATGTGTCCATTTCTTTTTTCTCTAGTATACGACCCATCATCATAATAATATCAACTAATAGTTAGCTACACTTGTTTACTATTATAGTACAATTTCCTTAAGTACAATATACAATGTTGTATGATGTTTCTTGTTCAACTTTTTTAGATGAACTCTCAGTCTAAATTATCTACTACAAAAAAAGAAGAAACACACTGAAACATTATAATACATTTTTATGTGCTTTTTTTAACCAACTATAAATAACTATATATTTACTTATTATAATACTATAATTTACTTTGTCCCATTCTGATTATGATGTTCTCATCAAATTGTACATTTGACATTTACCATACTTAATATCAAGTTTACATAATAATTAATTACTCATTACATCTTAAATACATTTTTAATATTATATGGTATACTGTACACACATTTTCTACCAGAGTTTACTTATTTACTCTACCATTATTATTATTAACTATATTATAAATTACTGTAAATGCATTTTTGTATGTTAAGTGATTTCATAAAAACTACACACTTTTTTCTTTTTCTGGAGAAGAAGATGTATGTAAATGTGAATGTCTAAAACAGCTTCAAAAACTTTGCTCTCTGTTTTTTTCTTTTTGAGGAAGAACTTAATATCGAGTAAAGAAGAAGCAATAATAATAATACTTCTTAGATTCAATTACTTTACATGAGTTACAATTAGAAATCTACAGTTTTTTCTTCTGTTGACTACATAATTGATTACACTGGCAAGACTATATAAAAAGACAATTATAATAATAATTTTTTGATGTGGAAGGAGAGAGACCGAAGACCCATTTCGTCTATGCATAGTTAAAATTTCTTCAAAAAGGATGACATCACAAGTGATTATTTTTTCTTGATGATGATGGCCTTTGATAATTATTGCAAAATGACTTCTTCAGAGATAATATCCATCGGGTTGATTTGTTTTTGCATTTGTTGATATTTTTTTAAGTCAGTAGTTGTAACACTATAACAAATATTTTTTTTGGTTATATATACTTATCATAATCTTAAAGTCTTAAATCAAATGTGCACATTCATAAAGTTTTTTCTATATTGTGTGTATTGTAAATATGTTTTCTACTCTAGCCTATCATCAATATTATTATAAAATGCATTTTTATAAATTCAGTCAGTCATAATTTTGCATTCTTAAAAAAGCAGAGAGAATTAGAGACATGAGAAGAGAATTTCTCTCTTGTATATAAGAAAATTCTAATGTAGTACAGAAAAAAGTCTTAATTTTTTTTTGTCCAGCAGTTCCTCATTACATTTTCTTCCCCATTCCTTTACATTAGACAGAGATGTACAAAAAAGCTAGAAAATATTTGAAATTACTAAAAATACATATAATATAGACAGAGAGAGAGATTACTAGAAAAGCAGTGAATATTTTTTTTTTGGAAGTACATAGTTTTCTATTATATAGCAATGCTCTTTACAAAAGTTACAAAAGACTTTTCTCTTTTGTTGCATAGTATGGAAAGAATATGAAAAAATTTATTTTATTGCAATTTGTTTCAAGAGAGAATTTTGTTGGTTGTGTAAAGTGCACTGCTATGTACAGTTTAGATGGAAAAGACACATTGTTATGTAATTTCTTTTTTATAAGAATGTAGAAAACAACAATTTTGGTTTAGCTATGAAAATAATTACAAAGACATTCTTTTCTTCGCCATTCTTCTCCTCTTCTTCTTTCTTATGAAAAATTACTCTTGCATAGTTTTCATATATTTTAGTCATCACTCTCTCTCTCAATTTTACAAAAACCCATATCTCTCTTTTTTAGGCCAACACAATCTTTCTTAACTAATAATATTCCTTATGCTCTCTATATATTATTTAATCCTATGTGTTGTATTTATATACATGATATTATCTTATTAGGTCAGATTTGCATATCATGTGTGACATTAAATATTATATGACAAGTAGTCAAGTAAGAAAAAAAATTATGATGATGGATAGAGAGAGCTTTGTAATCTATATAATACTATTATTTATTTATATGTTGGTTGTGTATCAATTTAACCTTTGATCTTTTTAAGTGGCGACGACGATTCTATCATCATGAAAATAAAAATTGTTGTTGTAATCAGAAACTCAAATAAAAATAAATATATATAGTGTATATAGCATTTTTATGTTCTTATTTGCTAAGACGAGACTTTAGCTAATATTTACTTTTCTCAAGGTAGCATGATCAATATATATGACTTCTCAATTGCAATTAAGAAAAATTGACATTGACCTTTTCTATAGAAGCTTATCAAATATAATATGTTTGTGTGTAGTATAAGTACATATAAGCAATAAATGAAAAATATATTGTATATATATAGATAGATATAAAGAACCACAAGAAGAAAATAAAATGCATCTCTAAAAAATAATTATGTTATTATGTAATGTAATGTACGTGTGTCAAAAAATAATACAAACAAAAAAAACAAAACAAAAATCCATGTATGTGTTAGTTTATAAGAAAACTTTTCTATATTATTTAATGTATAATATATAATATTTTCATTTCTGTTCATGTTCTAAAATATGATCATTTTTTTCTATATCTCTAGTATAATAATATTATATAATTTGTACAATTTGAAATCTATCTCTATAGTCCATTCTAGTTTTTTATAATCAACCAACCAGTTCATTTCATAATGTTAATTAAATTGATACTACTTCTTACGATAATTATTTTCTCCATCAAAATTAAATGTTTTCTGAATTGGTAGATTGGCGTGGACCAAATGAATTTTTGATAACCAAATACTAGGCTAATTATCCATATATACACATGAGTTTTTCTTAAAAATCTCAATTCAGCTAAAAGAAACACAGGTATAAAATACTCTGATGCTAGACATGACCACTGACTATGCTAATAATCAGTGGTCATGTCTAGCATACAGTTTCTTATAGCTAAATGAAGATATTTAAGAAAAACGTCTGTGCATACACGGATAATTAGCCTAGCGTATAAATATACTTAATATTATAATAAGAATCTATTACAAAAAAATTAATTCTCTATTTCATATTACATTGTATAAAATATAAGTACAGCACATGTCTACAAAAAAACAACAAAAAAATAACAAAACAAAAACAAATATTAAATACAAATAATAATAATTATAAATGAAATGCATCCAAACACAAAAAAAATTATATAATCAACTCAAAAAAGCATCAAGACAATAATGTTTTATTACTTTTTTTCTTTCTCATCATATTCATAGTCATTTCTATTCATATGTTGATTTCCTAAATACATTTTTACTATTCTACTAAATATTGACAATTACTTGTCTTCTTATTAACACTACCTAATCTAAACTATATATTTTTATCATGTATTTATATAATTTACTATATGTATATATTATCTATAAATGTAAATGTTGTTGCCAGTTTTGTATAATATTAACTTTTCTTCTCATCATATTCATAGTCCTTTCTATTTATATTATTATTTCCTATAAATTACATTTTTCTCTCCTTTTCCTCTTCTCTTATTGATAATTACTTGTCTTCTTCTTACTTAACACTACCTAATCTAAACTATATATTCTTATCATGTATTTATATATATATACTATTATATATATCATCTATAAATGTAAATGTTGTTGCCAGTTTTGTAGTTATATTCTTTCTTTCTCTCTTTCTCTATTTGTTTAATATAATTTTGTAGTAGAAGTGGGGAAGTAGTAGTTTGGTAGTCCATCATCATCAGAAGAAATGTGAACGTTGTCTGGTTTTTATGATTCTTTTTGGTGAATATTTTGAGTCCGAGTAGTAGTAGTAGACGAAGTTGTTGTAGTTGTAGTAGTAGAAATGAGTTTTTGATCAAATCATAACTCAAGACGACTTATAATGTCTTTCACTCTATTAAGGAAAGGGGCGAAATGTACTGGAACCATATGTGAATCAAAAAAGTACTTTAGAGGAGATGCCATTATTAATTTTATTTTTTTAATATGAGAATAGAAAACTACCGGAATTGGCTTCTTGCATGGCTTTTACTTCATTCATATATTTGTCAATCGTGTGAATATTTGGACTTTCATGGGTTCCTTCAATTGCCAACAAACAAAAATTAAAAAATATAATATGAATATAAAAAAAACTATGTAAATAATGAGTTTTTTTCTCGTCGTTTCTTATTTTTTTCTCTTTCAAATATTTAAAAATCTTTTTCGGAAAATTTGTAAATGAGAGCTAAGAAGCTCTTGCAAAGAAAACATTTTCAAGTTAATTGTTTGTTAAAATATTTTCTCTCTGTCTCTCTTTTTTTTAGTAGTACTACTATCTTATAAATTAGATATTAATTTATTCAAAAGTGTTTGAGATCTAGTATGTACCAATTAAATTTTGGTGTTTTGATTGAAAGAACTTCTCATCTCTCTCTCTCTCTCTCTCTCATTCTCTCCTCCTCGTAAGACTTTTGATTTGATAGTTGTGTGATGTGACACATTTATGAATGCACAAGTACATTAAATGAATGTAGTAGAGACGCACCTGGAAGTGGAAGGGAAGCGAAAGAAGAAGCCAGGACAGATCGAAGACGATTCAGATTTTGACTTAACATCTCATTTTGTAATTTTTGTTGTCTGTAATAAAAAAAACATATAGATTTTTAGACATAAATTCTTATAATCTCATTCTCATTTATTAACTTTCTCTCCTCTAAACACTTACCTCATTTCGTGCTCCATTCTCTCAATTTCAGTTTGCATCTGCTCAACATGTTTTTGTAATGTTGCATTCTGCTCCTCACACTCTGTTACTGTTTTTCTTAATGCTCGCAACTCCAATTCTCTGGCTGTTGATGAGACATGTATCAAAATAAAAACACAAAAAACAAACCAAAAAATCCAACATTGTAAAAAACATCAATTAATATAAATCTCATTCATCATCATACTTAATCACTAATGACACAATACAACCTGCTGTCTTTTTTTACATCACTTTTGTACAATAACTATACTACAGCTCCAAAAAAAGACAGAAACGATCACGATACGCAATAATATAATATAGAAAGTATGAAAGAAGAGAGAAAAAAGAAATAAATATAGCAATCTATGACTTTCACCGACTTCCTCACCTTACAAAAATATGCAACATTACAAGTTTATGTAAATTCTTTCACTACTAAATTCTAAAATACATCACTCCCAAAAAACGAACTTTACATGCTTTTCCCTTCCTATATATATATATATATATATATATAATCTCTAACAATTCTCTACATCCCAGCCCATTTATGTCACTGTCATTGATGTTGATTCATTGCCTTTTCCTATAAACTAGACTTTTGCTACAATGTATGCTTTCCTTTTGTGATCCATGATCCATTTGCTTCCTACCAATTCCCTCTTCTCTCTCTCTCTCTACTCGATATATACATATATATAAAGACTAAAACATAATGTCTCTACGTCTAAACTCATTAATACACTTTGCACTTTAACCTTCTATACTACTTCAAGCCAATAATAATATGTATAGTTCTATTATTCTCTACTCTTTCACTTGACGGTAGACGACCTGCTCTAGACTACTCTACTCTCTTGTAATATGAAACACTAATGTAATGCATTAGAATAATTGCACCCTTGTGTAGTAGAAGAAAAGAGTGAAAATAATACAAAGTTTTTTTTGTGCTGAGTCGCCTGATACAATTTGCTAGAGTTAGAGTCATGTTGTTTGAATAAGTTTTTTCTTTAACTCAAACCATTATATATATAAAGGTGTGAAAAACTATACAAGAGTTTAAGTGCAACTGACAAAAAAGTTTTTAACTTTAGTCTCGCCTAATGCTAAATGAATTTTTTCTCCTCAGAGATGATGATGACCCAACAGATTTTTTTGGCATAGGGCTGGGAATTTTTATCCCGCCTCACCTGCCCAGAGTCTGAGACCAATTAGTGTTTTGTGTCAACAATGTCTATTTTTTTAAATAATGAATATCTACTACCATTATTATGTACTCTCAATTAGTAATTAGTAATTGGTTAAACACCACACACTTGAGTATAAAGAAGTATAGGTTAAACAAAGAAATTGGAAATTGGACGACGACGCGTTTCTTCTGAACGGCGAATGTCATTGAAAAAATTGAAAGACACATATCGACACTTATATTCCTTTTTCTTTAAAATTTTTCTTCTAAATAAGACATTAGAGCAGGGGAAGCGGGATATACTGAAGAGAACTGAATTGAACTCAACAACTTGTAAAAAAATCTTAATTACAATTATATAAGAAAAATCTCATCTTAGTCTCATCTCATTTTTATCTCAAAAAAATAATTAAATTCATAAATCAAATAAATAATTTGGGACTTTTTATTTCTTTTCATATCAAAAAAAATTTATTTTGTACGTAATAAAAGCCGTTGTTCGTATTGATACCCGCACAACTCTTTGTTTAACCTACCTTCAATATACCTGCCGTAGCCAAAAATCTGTTGTGTTGTCGCCTTGTACGTTGTATCTGTGAGAAT
>VCNE01004735.1:0-26942 GCA_009869805.1 Oncopodura yosiiana | reverse complement strand
TGCTACTTTTTTTTATTAAAGCAATGTTTAAATATGATAATCGAAAGTTGAAAAGATTTAAATAGGCTCTATCTCTGCTATATGTTTAGCTTTGTTTGCTATGCGTTGTGTAAAGTAACAATTGACAGTTGTCTTCTATATATGATGATGATGTGTGTGTACTAAATGCATATCATATTGGTCTTTCCGTATTATATTATTTTGACTTGAACATTGAACCCACAGTCACAGCATATACATTATAGTTTGCGTTACTATAATATATTATGTATCAAAACGGATTCATGCTATTGTCCTCATCCTCTTTCTCTCACTCTCAGAAGAGTTTCATGTTTCGTATATACATTATTATCTCTTCACTACTGTTGTTGAGTAAATGATATGAAGTTTGTGTCTGTCTGACTATATTATGTGTGCAGAGTTGATAGTTTTATGTGCAAGTATTTAGGAATAATAGGAATATTTTAGCATCATATAGTAATATATGCATACACACCGGATGATAGAGGCGAGGCGAGACAAGGAATTAATGAGGTGGAATCGAATAGATAGATATAGATAGAAAAGACTATAGTAGAAAGAAGAGAGAGATTATTACATAGTATTATTATTATTTGATGATAGTGTTTGTTCAACAAACTAAATAAAATGCATTTTGTTTTGTATTTATTTTTTTATTATAGAAATGTAGATGACGAATCAGAAGACAATGGGCATCAGCCAAGGTTGTGATCTCGGGAATGGCAGCGGCCAGCTCAACGCACTAAATGGGACTTCAGGTTGGGGATTACCGCCGTCCAATTCTACAGGGTAATAAAAATAATAATTATTAGTTACTACTAATTGAATTAAAATTTTAAATTCTAATAAATATAATCTTGCTTTTTTCTTGTTTAGTTGGGGAAATGCTCCTCCTACTTCGTCTTCCTCTCCACCTGCTTCTGGTGGTGTTGGTCTTGTCAATTCGGGCTCTAGTCAAAACACCAATGGGCAACCAATTTCAGGATCTCAAATGAATAATTCTTCTTCGACTGCAGCCGGAAATCAACAAATGCAAATGAGTATGAACAATACAAATCAACAACAACAACAACAACAATCTTCTTCTGCTCCTAATATATCAAGCACAAACAACAGTAGCTCTTCTAATAGTGGTGGTAATAGTAGTAGTGGTGGAATCATTACTGCTAGTTCATCATGGGCCCAAGCTGCTGGAAAATCATTACAAACAAGTAGTAATACTACTTCAAATAATATCAATGCTACAGCTACACCAAATAATAATGGTGGTGGAGTAGGTGGTGCTGTTAATAATCCTAGTGGTGGATCATCCATGACTTCAGTCACACAACAACAACAACAACAAGGTGGTACTAATCCAACAACTACTACCAATTCAAATGTTACGAGCAAACAAATAGAACAACTTAATAGTATGAGAGAAGCTCTCTTTTCACATGATGGTTGGGGAGGAAATAATGTTAATCAAGACTCAAGTTGGGATATTCCAGGATCACCAGAACCAATTCATAAAGATATGAGTGGTGGTGGAAATAATAATCCTAATAATACTGCTGCTGGTGTTGGTGCAGCTCAAGGAGGTAATAGTAACTTTCAACAAGCTGCTGGAGGTGGACCTCCTGGTGGGCAAAATCAACCACCTCCACCACAATTTAAAGTTTCAAATACTGGTACAGAATTATGGGAAATGACATTAAAAGGTACTGCTCCTGTAAAAGAAGTAGCAGCTCAACCAGTATGGGGACCTACAAAGAATATTGGAGGAACATGGGGTGTAGCTGATGATGAAGATAATGATAATTCAAATGTTTGGAGTGGTCCTCCACAAGGTCAAGGTGGAAGTTCTTCTGGAGGTAGTGGTGGACAAGGAGGTGGTATGAATAATCCTAATAATCAACAAGGTGGTGGTCAAATGCAATGGGGTATGAATAATGGTCCACAACAACAACAACAGCAACAAAGAAATGATCCAAATAATAGTGGTGGTGGTCCAATGTGGAATAAACCACAACAGCAATCTCAACCACCTCAACAATTTCAATCTTCTCAACAACCACCATCTCAACAGCCACCTTCACAACAATTTCAGTCTCAACAACCTCCTCCTCAACAAAATCAACCTCAACAACCCAGACAACAACAAAGTCAATGGATGGGTCCTCCTGGTGGAGGAAATAGTGGACATGCAGGTTGGGATGATCAATTATCACCACCAACACAAAGACGTGCTGTTCCAAATTATGATGATGGTACTTCTCTTTGGGGAGCTAGAAATAATAGTGCTATGCCTCCTCCTCCTAATCGTGGAATGCCAAATAAAATGGATGGTAACAATAGGTATGAATTATAATAAACTTTATTTATTTTGAAAGTTTTTGTTTGTCAATTGTTAAATTTTTATTTAATTAGAAACAATGACTGGCAACCTGATGGATATAATAGTGGTGGTGGTGGTGGAGGTAATTGGAATCAAGATAAAAATATGCCACCTCCAAATCGTGGTATGCCAAATAAAATGGATGGAGGAAATCCAATGTGGGGACAACAACAACAAAGTCATCAACAAGGTGGAAATCGTAATAATGGATGGCAACCAGATGGTCCACAAGATTATGGTCGTGGAGGAGGAGGAAATAATGGTGGTGGTGGATGGAATGATGATAAAAATATGGGTGGATCAAATTGGGGAGAACCACAAATGCAACAAAATAATTGGGGAAAACCAAAAACACCAACAAATCAATCTGGTTGGGGTGATGATTCAATTGATACTTCATCATGGTCTTCTCAACCAAAGAACTCGGTAAGAATTTCTTCGTTAAAAAATGGGTATATAGTAGACATATATATTACTTCTTTCATCATTATTTTATTTTGCTCTAACTTTTCTTATATACATTAGTATTATTACGTCATTATATATATATATTTAGAATATAAATTATTATGATTTAGTTGGCGCTTTGTCTTCTTTTTATTTTGATTTCTTTTCTTCTTCTTTTTTTGAGTTAATAATCTTTTAATAATATTTTTTTATAAAAAGAGGAAATCAACCAAAACATGACGGAAAGTGAAAAGTTGTATATATATAATATTTGTAGTAGTATGTAGTATGCGTTTATATTATACTAGTGCTAAATTATAGTAGAAAGTAAATACCAAAAAATATAGAGGCAAAGTGACTAACAACAAACAAGGACTATATATAATATGTACATATAATATATGATGACACTACCTACAGACACTTATTACTAAATATTAAATTATTATAGAGCTTCCTTTGATGATTATTATTATTAAAAAGTAGTAAGTAGTTTTGCAAAAGTTTCTTAATGAAATTAACCATCATTAAAAAAAACAAAAGAAGGGACGACAAGTTTTTCTTAAAAATTTTCTGTTGTGGGAAATAGAGAGAGAGAGAGAGAGAGAGCCTTTGTTTCATTTTTTTGACGCATTGCAGGGGTCTTCTACTAGATACCTAAATGGTAACGCTAATTCTAACTCAGCTAAGGATCCTTATTGGTCTAGACCTTCTTATAAGTTAACCGACATGGGATACAATAAGGTTAGAAATTTGATTTCTTCGTTTGCCTTTTTTATTCTGTTGATTATATAATACACTACTACTACTACTAGTACTGTACTCTCACTCCTCCTCAATCTTCTACTCTGATGTGTGCCGTGCTTTTTCAACTCAAGACTTTTCTTTATTAAATATTCTTATTATGGGTAACAATTTTTAAACTGTTTGACTGTCATCTCATCCGAAGAAAGACTATACATTATATGCTAACTTTGTATATTATAATTATATGTACGTCCTGCTTGTCTCTTTATCATCTCATACAGTAACATTGACATTTCTGACATGAGTTTCTATTGAAAAATTGATTGAGCTTTATATTATAGTAGTGTATGTATGTATTATGTCGTGTGTCTTTCCTTTTGTTATATATATATATATGTTATGGTTGGTTTCAAGAAAACAACAAACTATTTTGTTAAGGTAAAAAAAATCATAATAATTGCACGGGAGTAATAAGTAATAATATACTTAACTATAATTTTGTTGTCCTTTGTTGACTATACTACCACCACTTTGCTAACAAAAAAGTAATAAGTACTATTATATAGAGGTAGTATAGTTTTTTTTATGTATTTATTTTTTGTTTTCTATCTCCTATATATATATGTTATGTATTCTTTTTGTGTGTGTTTTAATATCACATGTTTTATTATTTTTTATTTATAAAAAACATGATATGAAAGAGGTTACAGTATAAAATAATAATTACCTGAAAAAGAGAAGAGAGATATTGGGTTTTTTACAATCACATCATACCTCAGGAGTTATCTTTTATTTTTGTTCTAGAAGGAAGACCTAGAGATGTCTTTACGTTCACAAATAAATAATATCAATGTATCAGAAGCTATTGATNGAAGACCTAGAGATGTCTTTACGTTCACAAATAAATAATATCAATGTATCAGAAGCTATTGATTTGATGGATGGAATTGGCAGAGGAGGTCCAATGGATAGTTCACCTTGGGGTCAAAATCCTAATATGCAACGACGTGGACCACCTCCACCTGATGATCATTTTGATTTAGGAGGTCCTAATATGGGAATGGGACCACCACCTGGTCAAAGAGGATTTCCTACTGGCGGTGGAGGAGGAGGAGGATTTCCTGGTGCCAATTCATTGATCAATAATGTGGCTAATCCTTCTCTTGCTGCTATTAATCCATCAATAATTCAAAAGATTTTGACTCAACAATCTAATTCACCTCAAGCGTTCTCTACTACCGTGAGTTGGAGCCATGTAATTTCCAAATAGATTTATACATCATTTTACTTTACTTACATACATATATTATTATGTTGTTATAAAAGAAAAATGTTTATATATTTCTGTTATGGGAGTTTACTATACCTATATATCTATCTTTTTTATATGAGATCATAATTAGCTAATTGACTTTTTTCTATAATCTTTTAGCAGGGACGTGTTCAACAGAATAATTCAACATCACCAGCTCAGTTGAAATTACTTGTACAACAGGTATAACTTTTTTTTTCTAAATCATCTAATGTCTGACAGATTGATTGACATTGTTTTCATTCTCATTTCAGATTCAAATGGCAGTACAAGCTGGTTATCTCAGCCCACAGATTTTGCAACATCCACTTCCACAACAAAGTTTGTATTTGCTCAATAGCTTGCTTCAACAAATCAAAATCTTTCAACAGTTGTCACAAGCTCAGACTCAAATTGGAAGGTCCAATTCTGGTGCAACACTACAACTATCTGTCCAAATTACAAAGACGAAACAACAAATCACCAATTTACATAATCAAATAGCAGCACAACAAGCACTTCATGCTAAACAACAACAGCAACAACAAAATCAACATCATCCTTCACATCTTGGAGGAGTACCTGGTGGTTCAAATCAACCTGGAGGTGGAGGAGGAGGAGACTTTTTTGGTAATAAACCACCAATATTAGGTGGTGGTGGAAGTGGTGGAAATTCTGGTATGATGGATCCAATTTTTGGTGGCTCAGATTATGGACTCAAAGATAGCAGTCATCAACAATCAAGACTGACACAATGGACCAAGGTACCTTCATTAGAAAAAGATGATGCAAATTTAGGAGGCGATGCATTTAGTCGAGCTCCTGGTCAATCTGCCAATTCTGTGTCTTTTGAAAAATAACTCGAGCTTGATTCTTGGACAGTCTGATAACACTTGGTCTTCAGTTGTGCCACGTTCCGGTGATGGTTGGGAGAATTCCTTATTGAACATGGGTAAGTATACTTACTACGACTACCATCCTATTTTGTTATTATACATAAATAAATATATATATATAACTTTTTAATACAGACGCAAAACGATCATCAGATCACTCAGTTCCAACCAGTAACAATAACTCAAATATGAATGATGACAAATCAAATGCTGTCTCTGCAGACAGTTGGCCTACTGATCTTGTACCAGAGTTTGAACCAGGCAAACCATGGAAGGGAACTCAAATTCTTAAATCAGTTGAAGATGATCCTACATTGACGCCTGGTTCAGTAAGTAATAATTTCCCAGTAAGTTTTTTTTACATAAAAAACGAGCTGAATTATTTTTAAGAAGGATGAAGAAGAAAATGATCTCAATAGATATCATATATTTTAATGAGAAATCCTTTTTTTTCTTTTCTTTTTCTCTCTACTTTACTCCAAAACAAAAAAAAATCAATATTTGTATAGGTTGTCAGATCTCCATTAAGTCTCGCAGCTATCAAGGATGCATCAGAGATTTTTAGTAAAAATGTTACTGCACCTTCAGCAGTTTCATCAGGGTCTAATACGGATACGACTCCTCTCAGTTTGAATTCCAGTACTTGGACATTTACTCCAACTTCTTCTGGTTCTGCCAGTGTTGCAAAGTAATTATATTTTACAATAATAAAAAAAATGATGATGACAGGATATTTTAACTAATATTTCTTTAAAATCTTTAGCTCACTCGCCAAATTAGGGTCTACCAAAGCTGTTTGGGATGATATGAATCAAGGTCAAAGGAATTTATGGGAATATGGAGCTGGAAATACAAACAACAGTGGTCGTAAGTCTCTATTAATAACAGAGATTTTTGTTTTGAACTACCAAAATTACAATTTTTAATTCAATAAATATTCTTTAAACAGAAATGCCATCAAACAGACCACCACCTGGATTGCCAACAAAGAAAACTGGTCCATCTACTCCAACCAGTACATCAAATTCCAATTTCAATACATACCGAAGTAATTCTTCAAGCAATTGGGGAGGAGGCTCAAATAATTCATCAGTTTGGCTCTTGTTGAGAAATTTAACACCACAAATTGATGGTTCCACACTCAAAACGCTTTGTCTTCAACATGGTCCATTACAAAATTTCCATTTGTCATTAAATCATGGAATTGCTCTTGTCAAGTACTCAACAAGAGAAGAAGCAGCTAAAGCTCAAAATGCTCTCAATAATTGCATACTGGGTAAGTAATCAATAATGGTAACAAATAGTTACAAATTCAAAAATAATTTATTAATTTATTGTATTCATTCTTATTCCTAACCTAAGGTAATACAAGTATTATAGCTGAAGCAGCCAGTGAAAATGATGTACCAGCATTATATCAAGGACTTAGTGCTCAACAAGCACCAGTAAGCACACCAAATTCATCACAAGGTATGTGACATCTGTTTACACAAACTAGTTTTAGTCATTTTCTTACATTTAAAGTCTTCTAATAAATTAAGGTTTCTCATCATCTGGAAATAATGGTAAAGCAGTTTCTGAAAATCCATGGGGTGTATTAAGAGATACAAGTCCATTATGGTCAAGTAGTGGATGGAATTCATCTGGTTTAGAACCAGATAGAGGTTAGTTAGTTAGTTAATTCTTTATATGGTTAGTCAATATTCTTAAATTACTTTTTTTATAATCATAGGAGCAACTCCTTCTTCTCTCAATTCTCTTTTGCCTGGAGATTTACTTGGAGAGTCGGCCTAGAGTGAGTTCTGATAATGGAACGCTTTTAAAAAAAATACAAAATAATATTTTGCAAACCAAACTGACACAGTAGAGCTCATATCACTATTATTATTATTATAATTAGTAACCAAAAAACAATAATCATCAAATGATGATGATGATATATCATCACAAAACAAAAAGACAACAAAAAAATTGAAGCAACTCTCCACCACAACAACAACTACATACAAGTTTTCTCTCTTTTTTGTTTGTCGTCTATATTATTACACACAAAGCATTTCAAAAATTTAGCCATTATTATATTTATTATTATTATTATTAAGATTATATCAAACTAACCTTCACTATGATTCTCAGTTTTCCATATACTCTGCTAATTAATATATATATTAGAAAAAAAGAATGATTATTATTATAATACTAAATGACGATGATAAGATATGATATATATTATATATAATAGAAACAACAGGGAAAATATGCATGCAATTTATTCTAATCTGTTTATTTTGTTTAAAAATGTCATTTTAAAAAATTGAAATATTGACGTTATACGACATCAATTAAATGTATAAAACAAGAATCACAAAAAAATACACACGACCCGATTTATCACAATATTATATTTAATTAGATTATTATCAGGCAATATGAAAGTACTAAAAGTACTAATTATATATATTAGAAAAACAAATTGGGTTAAAAAATTTTCATCATGCATATATATTATTGTAGTAAGATTGCATTTGAGCTTGTAAAAGTCTGAAAACCCCCAACTTTTTTTTTCTTTGAAACTCCATGCCAGTCATTAGACAGCTTCAAATGAAGAATTGAATCTCTCTATAATATTATTAATTAATATATTTTCAAAAAAGTATAGAAAAAAGAAAAATTATATTATCGTCTTTTTCTTCGCATTTTGTATAATAATATACCCCATAATGTGATCATCACACAATTGCATTTTTTTTGGTGCGCACTACTAAAGGCAATATAGTATTATTATTAGTAAAATGTTCAAATCAAAAACCAGTTGTTTCTTCCCTACATTATTATTATTATAACTTATAGCTATTATTATTATTAATATTATTATCCAGTGACCTGAAAAACCACTATCAATTCTATAAAAAAAATATATATATAATATAAAAATGCCAATTGGATAGTACACAATTTATTACAAATAGTATTTTATTGGTAAATCTGAAATGCAATATTTTGTTGTGTTTTTAAATAGTCTTTATTATTATATTATATAATAATTCTCAGTTTATTTAATAGGTATTATTATTATTATTAATTAAAAAAAAACTCAAGTCAGGGCTCTAATCTTAAAAAAAATCATATGCCATGTCATTGTCAAAAATTTTATTTATGATGATGAAATGTGTTTTTTTAAAAACGTGAAAAAAATTCTCATTACATTACCTTACAATAGTCAACATTTTAAAGTCTTGTTGTTCATTCACACACAATGTTTCTCCTATTTTGAAAAGTATAATATTCAGACTATATAATATATCAAACGTACACCGAATAATACATATTATTTTATGTTGTAGTAGGCTTTTTAGAATTACTTATATACTACTAGGTATAATAATTATTAAACCTTCCCATTCTGATGATAAAAACAAAAAAAGTGTTGTTTTTTGTGATATTCAAAGTAGACCAAACTTTTAATTAGTATATATAGAAAAAAAATAAGCAGGTACCCAAAAAAAAGTTGACAAGTACCCTTTTATTATCCTTCCTGAAGATATAAAAAAATGTATATACTTGTCAATTTACTCACATGATATAACGCACGTACGTCGTTTCTGTATATAATTGATCTCATCTATCTGCTAAAAAAACTGATGATGATGGTTTTTTTGTTTCTTTTTAATTAGTAAAAAAGACTAATTTGTTTTACTAATTAAAAAGGTTTTAACCATTTTTTGTGTTCTACTTTTTATCGAGACTACTGTTGTTAAGTTTAGGGGAGAAAACAGGGTGATCACATCTAGGCAGGCAAAATAAAAGAGAATTTTTGAAAAAAGTAGTTGATGGCTGCTACTGAAACTACTAAAAAAATAAGCAAATGAAAGTCATATAAAATCTATTCAAAAAAGTTCGAACTGCTATATATTATTTTTATAGCAGCAGACAAAACTGATGACACTGAAATTTTTGGCATTTACAATATTGCAATGTGAAATATTGCATATTATGCAAAAAAAGCAAAAGTCAAAATCAATATTGTTTTTCAAAAAGAATAAATTTTTTTTTTTGAAAAGCAATTTGAGACAAAAAATATACACATACACAAAAGTGCAAAATAATACTTGAAAAAACTGATTCAATCAAAGTATCAAAGTTCTTTCTTTCACTGCTATACTAATTCAATTGATGAAATTATAGTAATAAATGTGAAACGAGGTACATACATCTATCTAATACTATACACTATAAACTAATAAGTAAATTAGAGAGAGAGAGTACCATTGTATTAAGCCGTCACCAAATATAAGACATATGAAATTATAAAATAACTTGACTCGTTAAAAAAATTTTAAGAATATGGGGCCTTTAAATCATATAAGAAATACTATAAGAAATATACTTTCTTAGAGTTCCCTTTTATCATATAAAAGTCAAGCATATACAAAGAGAAAAAATAGTCGTGTTTTTAATTAGTTATTATATACTTAAAAATAAGGTTCTTCTTCTCTCATTAGAAAGAGGAAAACAAGCAAAGAATTGTTGCCAATAATAATATTCATAAAACAATCGATCTTATATCAAAAAAGAATCATGATGAATCATAAATCCACTTATGATGCTGATAATAATAATAATAATTAGGAAGAAAGATGCGCGTCTTGTTTCCTCTTGAAAATGCTTTATTAAAAACTATTATATTATTATAATAGTAGTTGTCATTGTTGTGAAAAGAAAATTGTTTTTTTTTCGTCGAGATAGACAGGAGATAGCAATGGAGAGAGGTAGATGAAAAAAAAACAATTAAAGGTGATATTAATATTGACACACCATTTATTATATATAAGTTTTTAATTAAGATGTGTAATATTACTTTTTAGTAAGCTACATACATATGTACATAGAAAAAATACAAAAAAAAATATTATTCTTTAGGTTTTTAAGGAAGGAAAATAAATGTATATATAAGACAGTATACTAAAAATGTACAATATCATTCATGAGCATCATCAAAAATAATAGACTTTTTTTAATGGCAAGGACAGGAGAAAGTATATTAGGGTTATACTAAAAAAACTTCAAGAAAAGGTATTGTTAGGCTATAATATGATGAGATAATATACCTCTTATATAAATATTATACCATTATAAACTACTATAATATATGCTTAATCACTGTCACATCTTATTATAAAAAGGAGGGTTTTAGTACCTTTTACAGCTCCTCACTAAATTTGAGTACTGATTTGTCATGAAAGCAGAAGAAGAAGAAGAAATCTCTCTCTCTTTTAATTTTCGTTGTTGTTGTTGTTGTAAAGGTGTCTTTGCAATATATGGACCAGTTATATTTAAAAAAAAACTAAATGTACATAACAAATAAGTACCAGAAAGTGAGCGAGAGACACAGTGCTGTAAACAGACTGAATAAGCTATTCCTAATTACATATTTATAATAATAATAATAATAATATACTATATATATATATTTAGACATAATAATAATTTTAATGAGATAGTGCTGATTGTTCTTTCAAAAAAATGGAGTGACTATTTGCAATTTGCTCTGTGTTGTTGGTTAAGGCGAAGAGAGGAATGATAGTAGATATGAAAAACAAATCATGCATGATGATGAAAAAAATATGACAAAATGAAAAGATTCCATTATTATTATTAACTCATTTTTTTCTGTGCTCTGCTTTTTACCCAATGACTCAAAAAGAATTCATAGAGAAAAAATTTTAATAATTCATTCAACATTCGTGTTATATATATTTTCAATCCATTTAATTGCTTTCTGTTGTACAAGTACCAAAAAAAAAGAAGTAGAGAAGAAGTAAAAGAAACTCATTTTATACTGCTGTACTATATTGACTCTCAGTTGTTGTTGATATTTTCTTCGTCTCTCTTCTAATTAGTCCCAATTAGATGATGATGAAAAAAAATAAATAAAAACACACTGAGGAGTATTTTTGTGCAGTCAGTTTTGTTCGTATTCATCTTTTCCATATAATGATATGTTTTTTTTGTGGAAAAGAAGTCATATGATAAGGGACTGATTTCAATTAATTATAAGACTATAGGGTATTAGAATTTGTCACTTTTTTTCATTAAGTCATATGTACTCTAGTTGAATATTGATTCTTAACATAAGGTATATAAAATATAATTATTTGTATATATATAAAAATATTTAGTAAGAGCATGAGTTTACTTATATTACATTGTATTATTAATTAATTATTATACTACCATCAGGGAAGGGAGTGAAGAAGAAAAGTGTTGATGTTGTTAGGATTGAAAAAAAGGATTGTCTCTGGGATGAAAAAAGTGCTTATATACCTTATATATTCTACACACACATTACATACACACACGAATAATATGATGATGATGACATTACTTAAAACTTAAATTGTGTGCTATAACAGGGAAAAAATGCTGTACATATTTTACATATATAATATATATTTCATGATGCACATCAAAAATAATAGACATATTAGCTCTAGCAGAAGTTGTAAAAGTGTTCAGTACTAAGAGGAAAGGGTTAGATAGAGATTTAAGATCAAGGTAGAAAGTATAAAATGTTGATAATAACAGGTCTCGGATAAAATATTATGTGGACTGAATTATGCTCGTGCAATTCAGCAATGGTTCTCAAATTACTATCAAAGTCATCCTATAAATACAATTATTAGTAGTAGTAAGGAAAAAAATAATTCCCAGTCAGCAGCAAAAAAATATTCTTTACTGTTGTACAATATGTAATGTCTTGTCACATTGTCGCTTATGTATACTATTAAGAAGAGAAAAGAGTTGATGATTGATAATATGAAGAAGACGTTTCAGATTCAAACAGACCGAATAATGCATTTCTTTTTTTTTGAATTAAAACAATGATTTGAGTTTGTTGATTAAGGATCAAGTTAGTTATAGAATAGAGTTTAGGGAAGTGAAGGGCAGTTGCATCTTTTGCTCGATGTTGAACTGGTGAAAAGTACAAATTTACATACTAGTTGGTTATAAAAATAATAGTGATAAGAAAGTAAGGCTAAAAAAGAAAAGGGAGAAAGTAAGTTGTGTAGTGCTATATATAACAAATATACTGCTATAAAAAAAATTTAAAAATGCATGATACATAAAAACTCACTTTCTCTCTCTCTCTCTATCTACAGGTATTTAAATTCAATGCTTTAAAAAAATGGTTTCTCACTTCTTATTTAAATGTTTTTGTCTTTCCATTAATTACAAGTATTTTTTTTAGTATTGGGTCTCATAGCCCAGTAAAAACTAACATGAACCTGTGTTTTTAGAATTATCAATAATGGTAGCAATGATCAAAAACGTAGCTAATAAGCTTACTACTGTTTTTATTTGTGATTTTATTCATTTCATTTTCTCTCCACCAAATGCTCTACTATATGAGACTAATATTCCAATTGCATTTCACTTTACACATAAGTTTAAAAAAATAATCAGAAAGATAGCAATAATAATATTTTAAATCTTCTAATGGCAATCTTTATAGACAACTCTCAACCACTATATACATAATTTACAAAAAAGAACTATCTTTCTCACACATTGCAAAAAAGACTCTATATATATATTACTACTATTATTGCAATTGCAAAATATTGATCTTAAAATCAGTTTTCCTATTATATTATATATTATATTATACGTGTATTTAAAACAAAGTAGCAAAGAAAAAAAGCAACTACTTAATATACAAAAAAAAACTATTATTACTACTACTACTACATGATGATACAAAATGCATTAAAAATGTAATAAACTATTATAATAATCATACCCGCCCTTATAAAAAAGATTGCTTCAAAAATCTTTTTAAAACTATTTAGCTAGAGAGACTAATTAAAACTACACACAAAAATATTATACATTCATTGTACAATATTTAATGCTGAAAAATAATGGTGATGATATATTCAAAAATAAAGGTCACTTGCCAAAAAAAATTGTATTCTTACGAGGTGTTGTGATGAGCTAGAATTGTAATAATTTAGATAAGACTTTAATTAAAACTGATGATGCTGATGAAGGAAGACAGGATAAAAAGAAAATATTATAGAGCTGTGTTTTTTCGTCTGTGGATCTTATATATTACTTCTGACTATTACTACTACCATATAACCATGTTCAGTATATATATATTTATATATAGGTACTCGTTCATGGTCACTCTCACAGAGTCGATGCCATTGTACTGTTTTCATTCTCTGTCTTTGATACAAAATAATGTACCCTTAAAAAATAATATTCCTTTTTGCCTCTGAAAATACCAAATGCATTTCGTTCAAAACAAAATGAGAAGACTACTATAATCAGATTTCAACAACAATCTACTAAAGTACTTGTCTCTCAACTGCCCTTAATATTGACTGCCTTTTACATAACAGAAAAGGGAAACAGGAGTGGCTTTGACTTTTAAAAGAATCATCCATGATTGATATACTCGAATAAGAAAGAAAAGAATATATATATTTAATTTGAAAGACTTTAATTTTGAGCCATGAAATATATAAATTACCATGAGTAGTATAAAAAGTTGCTAGTTCTAAACTCAAACTAATAATACAATACTATGAAAACTAATAATTCTGAACTGAATGGTGCAGTACAATTTTTCTCATAATAAATATATAATTCTAAAACTACTAAAATATAGGAAGGTTAGTAAAAGAGTATTGTATTGTTGTAAGAGTTTTGCGAGGTCTGATTTATGAGTTGTCATTTTGATGCACAAAAAAAACAATCCACAATTATAAGTACTATATAATATTTTAATTTTAGTTGGCAACTTTGGCAATTGCAATTTAGAATTACAATAATACCGTGTTCGAAATTGACCAAATCATTTACTTTTATTTGTCATAGACAGCAGAAATGCAGGCTTAAAGAAATACATGTATCGTGATTATTGTGCTTTTTTTGTTTTCTATTTGTGATTTAATATCGTTGTGACATTTAGTCGAAAAAAAATTAGGCAATTATTATATGCTTTTAAAATTCCAATCAGCAATCATCATCAAATCAAAAAACCTTGCCATTGAATACAATGTAACTCTATGCAATGTGTATATCTTTGAAACTCTGTCATTGTCATAAAACATTACTATACGTATGTAATAGTAGTCGTGTAAAACTGTGCTCACTTTTAACTAATTGAACGTACAAGGAAATTCTCATTAATTAGTAGGTTATATAGGTATTCTGTAATACTAACAGCGAAACAAATAATATATTACGCAGAGTATAATGAACAAAAAAATTTCTTGAAATCTCGAATGAAAATCAACGCAGCATAAATAAACTTCTATAATCTGTTATCTCACAACATTGTCAGATTTTATTTTTATTTTCAGAGAGAATTTAAAATTTTTTAGTTTATGTTAGTTTATCTCTTGCCTCACAAAGTGACCAAATTTTTCAATTTTGCTCTTATTTTTTTTCTTCAAAAAAAGACTAAAAGAACTCAAATGTATAGAGAACAAAAAATCCAATCCACAAATTATAATACATCGACATTCTAATAAAATTGCAATGTATCAAAAAAAACAGGAAAGGAAAAGAAGGACGACGACAAAGCCAGCAAAGCACAATTTTTTGAAACAATAATCTAGTGTCATTTGAATCTGAAACTAAAGGAGTCTGAGAGTCAACTCCTCGCCACATTAATTAAATGCTCTTACCTGATACATTACCATTTTACAAATTACAAAAACAAAACAAAAAAATTATTACCTGTATTTACTATAACTGAAAAAAAGTGTAGCTTATAATATTTAAATTTTAAAATGCTCTCTTAGTCTACTTGATCACTTGTGTATTACTTATATTAGTAGAAATACAAAAACCTTATGTCCGGTATAAAAAATAACAGCATTGACAAAACTTCTTGCCTTGCAGCCTGTAGTATATATTAAAAAAATGACAGTCAAAAGTGTGTTCAGTGAAATGCTAAATTTTTCGACAGGTTTTTTTTAAAGAAAGAAAGATTGCTGCTGATATGAGATTTTATTGCTCAATATGAAAGGAAAAGTCGAGAGAAGAAAAAACTGAAGAGATTTTGATGCATTTCTTTCGTTTTGTGTTTTTTTCGTATGTTTCATCTGTGATGTTTTACAAAAACAATATTATACTTTAGTTTGCTAGCTTTCAAAAATAATTTAGTGACAAAAAATAATGTGCATTATATCGTTAATATTATACATACCATAAACTTGTGACCGTTTTTTGAAAAGATGAGAATTAATATTCAGTTGTTTCAGTTTGTCAGTACCTTAAAAAATATATTTACGATTGATACCCACCACCACTCATTAAAACGAATACAGACTATCTATTCAAAAAATGTAGACTGTACAAAAGAAAAACTATGCGGCATCCAGAAAAGAGTTGAATCAGTTAAAAAAAATGAGATTTCAAATTGTGATTTTTTATTAGGAGTTCGCAAAAGAAAATAAAATCCATCGCTTATTATTATTATTATTGTATTACCTACTTACTTTTTACGGTTCAAAAAAAAAACTTACAAGCTAGAGTCCAAAGATTGTGAAAATACGTAATATTTAGTAGATTATTTTAGAGTTTAATTATTATGCATTCACGGTTCAAATGAGAAAGGATTGAGCATATAGAAAGACGGTCGGAAAATCAGTATTGTTATAAGAAGAAGAGAAAATCAATATGAATAACAACATTAGGAAGGAAGAAAAAGATTGATGCTATGAATATATTTAATAAAAAAAATTGTGAGTATTAAACTACATAGTACGAACACACAGCTCATTAATTAATAAATTAGTTATTTAGATTCTCTCAGTGCACTAGAAAAGGTGCCTACATTATATAATATTAAAATATGGTGTACAGTTTATGAATTAATTGTTGTGTGGTCGTCGTCGTCGTCCAGAAAGATCCAGCAGCAGAGCAATGAAAAAGGGATTTGTTTCAATGACATTAATTACCTCTTAGGAAAAGAAATATATATTTCTTTTTTCTAACCTGGTCTATATACCTATAGAATATTAAACCTGCCATAATGGCCAACGTCTTAATAGTCAGTTCAATCATGTCATCATCAATTAATAGCTTAATTTAAAAACATATGTATATACTAAAATAATAATTTTATCACAGTTTTACCTCCATCATCATATAGGAGGCTCATATATTATTAATTATTATTATTATTCATCATTATTATTGTAGAAAGTTACTATATATTTGACTAAGTTACTATATTTAAATAGTTGTACAACAATTTTACTATGCTAGTTAACTCTTTACCATTTATTATATATGCAATTAGTTAGAAAGAGAAAAATGTTAAGGCCCCTCATTCATCATGTGTATATTATGAAAAAGCCAAAATGTTGTTACAAAAAAAATCAATTTTTTTGTAGCAATTTACTAAACTACTACTCTGAAATAATAACACACAGCTCGAGCTGTTGTTGTTTGATATGTACAAGTATTTTGAGCAAGATGACAGAAAATGGGAAAAAAGAAAATACAAAAAAAAAATAATTATTATAAGGATAATCTCAATTAAGAGTGATTAATTTCAGTCCAGTGTGCCACAGATATAAAATGCCGAGCAATGTACGTAAAAAAACAAAACCAATAATACGATTCAGTACTTCAGTACTTCCAGTTTTTTTTTGATTATATTATAATCTCTATATTGTATAGTTGATAAGAATACATAATTATTTCTGTGAAAATATTTTTTGGGGTTTGGTTAGATTTTAAGTTGATTACATTATTATTATAATTATATTACACACACAATTACATAATATATATTATTGAAAGAAGCTATTAAATGACTAACCGAGTTGTGCTGTTGTGCATTAGAAATTAGACTTTAAAAAGTATACATTATTAAATATACTCCCTAAAAAATAATAGTGCTTTCCTAAAATACCAGAACTATATTATTAGTTTAGTAGAGATGAAAAATACAATTTTGATGGTGTTCAAATGTCAGTCAGAGAACAATGTCAGGAAAAGTAGAAAGGAAAAGATCATCAGAACAGGGAAAAGTGCAAAGTATTTGACTTGTTTTCCTAATTTTTTTTGGATCTGACTGATATGTGATTTCATAATACATATCTCGTCAAATAAAAACATTTTTTCTTAAAAATCTCAAGTACGTACTTTGAGCCTGTCCATCACACATCGCATAATAAACTGGAGCAGTATAGGGAGAGAGAATTTTTTTCAATGCAAATTAAAAAAGAAAGCTACCAACTAATTTTAATGTGCCAGCTCTTATACAACATTTCAAAAAGGTGGTTACAAGAAGTATGGAATTGATCTCTTGTGTAAATACAATAGTTATGAACCAAAAAAAATACACTAGCAGCGGAGTAAAGTGTCCACATCATTTATTATGATACTCGCCTTTATTTGGGAATGCACAATTACAATTTAATTTTTAGACTCTCCTTTTAACTTTGCACTAACGCCACACATATTATTAATACGTATACATCGAAAAGTACATTGGATGTTTTAGATCTGTTTTCAGAGAAAGTCAACTGCAAAAAAATTTAAAAAAAAACATCAGAAGAAGAGATGAGTTAATGGTTAATGGTGTACAGTAGTAAAGAGGACTTTAGAAAAAAGTATTTACACTTGTAATATTTACGTTTACATTTACAAGCATTTTATTACGTTTTTTTGGAATAAGGAGAGAGAGAACTGAAAAAAAAACTTATACCATTTTGTTATGTTGAGTACTATAGAAAAAGTGAAAAGATGAAAAGAAAAGTGAAATTGTCAATTGGAAGCATTTATAATTGTAAAAGTTGTTGTTAATATGTAATACCTGTTGTGTAGCTTTTAAAAAAAAATATGGAAAAGAACAAAGTTAATGAAATGCGCTTGTTTTCTCTGACGAATGAAAATTAAAACAACGTTGACAATGCGATGATGTATACATATACTACGCACACATGATAAAAGATGTAATTCACAACTAATCTAAATATATACACATTTTTTTTGTTCTAGAGAGACTGTAGTCAATGTACCTATACTCTAATTTAAATTTTAAGTATATTATATATATTACATTTTATTTCTTTGTTTTTGTGCACCTAAAAAAACTCACTGTATAAAAGAGAAAAAAGATAATTTACTTTTCAAGCAACAAGGAAAAAAGAACACAGTACACAACCCAATAAAACACTGCTAATAGCCGTATTATGAGATGATCAATCACATTTAGTAAATTTTACAACAACTATACTACATATATAATATTACACAGTGCTAGTGTTTAAAAGCAGTTTTACTTAGTTTGTAAAATGTAGAAGTTATTACTACTACTATATAAAAATGTAATAATTTGTTGTCTTGTAGTGAATTATATATATTACAACATTTTAACGGGATGCTATATACATTACATTATTATACAATATATATATATATATTATATTATATTATTATGATGATGATGCCACAATTTACTTGTTAATTTTAAATATTATTGTGAACAAGGGTGATGATTTTTTTTGCTCTCATTTGAAAAATAATTTTTTGTGTTTGTGTTTTTTTATTTGCATTTTATTTATTATTTTTTGCATTTGATGTTCATTTTAAATTCATGTTGTCTCATTTTGCTTTCACCTGCCATGTCACACACTTTTCACCAACATTTATGTTTGGCTTGCATGTTTCATGTCTTTATTTCATATTTAATTTATACTGGAGTACGGAAAAATGAAGTCGTAGGCATAATTATATAACTGGCCAAAGGTTTTCTCATTGAATTATCAATGCAATATTCAGATTCCGAAATGAAGATGCCAAGAATCCACAAATAATATTGAGCTTAAGGTGTAGGCTGTTAATTGGACACAATACAAAATATAAGGCAAAGGGTGCAAAGCATAGTATTATTATTAGATAGTTTTAGTCATCTCATCATGCATGAATCTTCAATATTCTGTGTGATATACACATTACGGAGTGCTGCTAGAAATTTTAATGCTCTAGAGGAAATCAACAAAGTGTACAAAAGAGCTACTAATTGTAATTTTTGTTTAATAGCTGTTGTGAGTCAACACGGCCTAATGAATGAATGTTATGCAAATTCCTTTGAGTAAAATATCACAACAATTAACATAAACAGAGTGCGGTACGGTACACACACATATACCAAGTTCAAACCTCACAAATTGATCATCATGATTCTCTCTATATACTATCTCTCTCTCTTCTCTCTATAATGAGATATATAAATACATATAGTTTGTATAAAGAAATCATTTATACACTTTTAGACTAGTTTTTAGTTAGTTATATAGTAAAAAAGAAAGGGATACTCAAAAACACAAAAGTGTATAAGCCGTACATGAACGTTATAAATGCTGAGGACTTTCCAAAAAAATCCAAAATGAAAATGTGTGTGCCTCCATTTCAATGAGAATCAAAAAAATTGTACTATAAAAAATTAAATAAGTAGGATCAAAAAGATGATGAATTAAAAAACAATACTGAAGATTGTAATAGACCAGTCCTTCCTGTGCTTATAATAATATTATAAAAAGTCTATAAACTCTATACGCTATAAAAAACTGCATATAAAATACTATATATATCTTGATAGTATATATATACATATGATAAGTAAAATTATAGTTCTGTACATATTTTATTCTACTATAGTTAAAAATTTTAAGCAGGCACTATAACTAATACTATGATAATGATGATGGTCAATATATATAGAAGAAAATACGTCCGAAAATTTTCAATTGAGATTTTTTTGGAACTCTGATATGTGAAACTAAAGGCTCATATATAAATCAAAAAACTGAGACAAGAATAAAAAAATGAGCATCTGATGAAAAGAGGAAAAAGTACATACGTATTTAATCAAAAAAAATATCGAGAGACAAAAATAATATCGAAATGTCAAAATCGATGACATAGACTAAACGACGAGACAGTATAATCAAAATAGCTTTTTTGAGATTTACTATAAAAAAAAGTTTAAAAAAACCAAAATGCATACAATTATGACTCTTGTTCTGAGACAGAAAGGTCATAAGTGATCACTTGCGCTCATCCAAAAAAAAACTCCCATTAATGTTCGAGAGATAATTGCTATAAATTTAATATTATGTGTAATAATATATAAGACTTTTGTGCCTAATATATATTTAAGTATACCCATAAGTCATTAAGGTTAGAGAGAACAAAAAAATATGTACTAAAACTGCTCTTAACTGCTCCAATCATGAAAAAGAAAGTCATTCCCGTATTAATAGTCTTTACATTGTAAATGTAATGACTTCAAAAGCTTCACACATCAGAAAAGACAGACTCATGTAAATGAAAAGGCCCAAAGAGATGCTGAAATGAAATTGAGTTTGTTGTTAGAAATAAAAAAGGAGAAGTTTTAAGAAGAGAATGCACTCATGTGATATTCTAAAGCACAGAAAAGTATCCATGTGTGTGTCAAAAATAAAATAACGCATCAATTTATCGTCGCGTCAACCTCGCTCTCTCTCTGTAAGTAAATAGTAGTTTTAGAAGAGTTAGATGATGAGCACTTTATGACAAGTCAAAAGTCAATCCAAATAAAACTAAAATATATCGTTAGAGCTTGTTATGAAAATACTTGCTAGAGCAAAGTCCCTCCTATGATATAGAGAAAAAAATGACAGGATTGTCAAAATGGTTCAAAGGATATAAAAAAATATTCTATCATCAAACACTTTCTCCTTAACTAAGATCAAAAAGAGTGATGCGTATCTTTGGGAAAAAAACTTAAACTGTAATATTACTGCTACCTTATATAAATGTATAGAGTTTTAAGAAAAAACTATTCCCGCAGACTTAATGTAAGTTACTTAAAAATGTAATAATAATAATACAACAGACTTGAAAATGAAAAAACTTTGTATTGCAAAATTGCAATGAAGAAAAAAACTGTCATAAAGCTTACATGTAATACGCTCTGTTTATGATGCATCATTGTATAAAAGTATTTGCCAAAAAAGAATATTAGGGTAAAAAAATTTAATGTTTGTAAGAAGAAAAAATTGTCAAAAAAATTATCAAAAATGTCAAAATCTTTAAAAAAATATATACAAAAATCTAAAATGTAAAAAAAATATCAAAATCAAAAAATACTTAAAAAAATATTTAAAAATTACGTATAAAATGATTAAAAAAATACACAAAACACATTCGACAAGAAAAAAATTCAAAAAAAGTTTTAAAAAATGTAAAATGTACACAAAAAAATATTCTGTATATACAAATAGGAATTAACGTGATTATGTACTACTGGAAAAAGTGACTTGTGAAAAATGTTAATTGCTTACACAACACACTATATACATATACTCTACTCATTCAGTTTGGTGATCTGATCATCATCAGTTCTACACAAGCTTCTGTTTGAGTACAACTATGATGTACTCATGGGTAAGTCATTCATAATTTACTTCCATTATATATATAAATACTAAAAAAACTATGAATATATATATTTAATTATATGTATAAAAATATACTGTAATACTACTATGCATGTGAGCTAATGATTATACCAAAAAAAACAAACAAAAAACTATTAACTTCTTGTGTCCTTAAACACTGTCGTTGTGCAAATGGTAATAATAATAATATTCCATTCTCTCTAGTCTATCTGGTAGAAAAGAAACTAATTATAGTCTAAGGTTAGCCTAGATGGTTAATTAACATTTAAAAAGCAATGCTACAGTTTTATTATATACCCAGTCGGATATGAGAATATGAATTCATTTTCGAAAGTACTGATGAAAAAACTCTTTCAATTAAAAGTGCGCAAGCTAAAAATTAAAACAGACACACAACTAAAACAAAATCGAGCTACGAATTAAAAAATGTGAAAAAATCTTCCA
This sequence comes from Oncopodura yosiiana, assembly GCA_009869805.1. Classification (NCBI taxonomy): domain Eukaryota; kingdom Metazoa; phylum Arthropoda; class Collembola; order Entomobryomorpha; family Oncopoduridae; genus Oncopodura; species Oncopodura yosiiana. The sequence continues at coordinate 4,241 of VCNE01004735.1, read as the reverse complement.
CCAGTATCATATATATTCAGAGCGCTTTTGAACAACAAGAATAAAAAAAACTATAAAATGGACTTTTAGAAATCACATACTCAATTTTAAGAGATGATCGATAGAATTATCGTAGTGAGTAAAACTAAAAGGAAAAAAATGGTGATAAGAACAGACCAGAAGAGTAAAAGTATAAGTTGAGAAATCAAATGTGTCTAACTATACAGACTCTCTATCTCTGATATAAAAAATATACTATAATAATGATGATGGTCTCAATCAAATAAAAATATGCAAAGGAGCTTTAATACTGTTTTCAAAATGTGGTTGACGCTTAAAATATTATTCTCTAAGATGATACTAAAAAAACTACAGAAAAAAAACCTAAACTATGATTTGACTTGAGACTTTTTCAGACGTCCGCCATGTTATCTTCTCAGACTACTTAAATACACTTGTTGTTGTCCATATTATATAGCTCATCACTGAAAAGAAAATAGTTATGTACTTGTTCGTAGTATTCATTTGAGTACTACAGCCTCATCGTCAAGTCAAGACAAACGTTATATAGTTTTTTGTCTGCAGAAATATTTTCTTGTTAACTTAGGGAAAAAAATTTGAATCATCACTCATCCAACAAGTTGCAATAATAAAAACAGAAACAAGAATCATTCCATAACGAAAGTTTTCAATTGTCAAAAATTTTATGTCTGTCCTATATGATCAAAGAGATGCCAAGAGTTATATAAGGAATTGTAGTGTGCTTTGATCTTCCAAAGACAACCAAAATGACAACGAAAATTGTCACGTTGAGTAAATAGAAAGGTAGAATTCTCCTGCATAGACAATTTTAACTGCCTATCTATATATCTGTGTAGCTTAACAAAAACCTATAATCACTCTCCTATAACAATGTGTAGTATTCACTAAAAAAATTACAATCAAATTACTCTCTTGGTCTCACTCACCTGAACGAAAAAACACAAAACCGTATTTGCCAAATTTTTGTATTCACTATAACGTCATAAAAAGGTATACTAGTGCCTTTTTCTCTCGTGATAGTTGTGATGCATTTCTAGAAAGTATTTTTTTCCTTTTTTTCATATCTCTCTCTTTTTTAAAAGAAAATTCAAATCACTTCTTTTCTAACTAAAAAAATCAGTCTTTCGATTTTTCAATCTATTTGTAACAATTTCCTAGTATACAGCAGTGTCTTGTTAGTTGCATTTGCCAAAAGGGAAAAAAATTAAATTGCATCTCTCTCTTTCCATGTTGCTAGCTGTAGTAGAGAAAATAGTTGATAAACAAGAATCACATATCTTCCACATGCAAATATTTACTTTTAAACCTGTTAATTAGACTTGTTGAACAATAATAACAAGCGGATGAAATCCGTGTTTTAGAAGAAAATGTACAAATGAGTTTTGAGTCTTGATATATCCAAAATATAATACGGCCATGCAAAAATTCTCATAAAAAAATCTTGTGCACAAAATAAATACACACACATCATTCATCATCAAATCAATCAGTATAGTTGTGCAAATGCATGTCAATAAAGTTTGAACATTTGCTCAGTATTAATAATCATACTACACCAATCAATTTTTTTGATCTAATTAATGATCTCTTTTCACACAGCGAAATTATGACAAGAAAAATGTACCTCTATTGAAAAAAAAATCATACATACACATTTGAAGAAGAATTTAACATTGCACACATTATTACATACAAACAGAGCTGCCTATGCAATATATCAAATATCAATTGTGTAAAATGATAAAAAAATACATTGTACCTGAAATGCTGAGATGAACTTTTTAATGAGAATATTTCTCCCGGATATTAGATTTTTTTCATATTAAGTTTATTGTACATCGTAGCAATAATCTATAATTGGCATTATAAGTAATCTGCCCAAAAATATTTAAATCTGTCACGTCCTTTTTTCTATTTCATTCTCGTATATATGTAGCTGGTTAGAAAAAAAATGTTGCTCAATATAATAATATCTTATGTAATTATATGCAGTGTACAATCAATTCTCATCATACGTATTGAGTACCCTGTGAGCTTTCTTCGTTTGCTTTCTCTACTAAAACTCTCATCAAGTGTCTCTACTCTAATTACTAAATCAAATCTCTCATCATGCTTCCTTCTCTTGTGGTGTGTGTAGATCATTTTAAAATGATATTCCTGAGAATTTTTGCTATATATATGATCTTTACTCTATCTATGCAGCTATCTACATCCTTGTAATCTATAAAACAATCTTCACTCAGAATCTGTACCTTCTTGACGATATAATAATAATTACGGCGTGTGTTCATGATCTCCTAGAATAATATAAGAATAATGATAGTTTAGTATATAATAGAACTAAGTCGTGATAAGAATTTAGTTTTGCATTCAATGAGATTTTAGTTTTTATTTCTCAACTTTTAATACTAAAGACACTTACATTGAGATACAACACAAATAGTCTTGTAAAACTAGAGGAAAAAAATGGAAATTGGCTATATACAATATTTGCTATATACTATGTGATGCTAAAAAAACGAGTAAACTTCCAAAAGAATTTTATCTCATTGTCAATCTTGAGCTCAAGAAAATGGACTCACATACCGTCAAGGACAAATTATGTACTAACTAAATAATATTGCGTACCTTAGTTTTATTAATGACAGACAACAAAAAATAGTATTACTATGATATTATAAACCACATTTAGATAACAAATGGGCACAGTTTATTAATATGCCAAAAAAAAGAAATGAACGAAAGGGATTAATGTGCCCTAAAAAGTAATTGAGTTTGATAGTTGACGAAAAGAAAACTACTTTAATGATATTTATGCAACAAGGAAGCAAAAAAAGTCAAAGTCAAGTGCTTTAACTGAAAACATTTCTTCTTCTACGATGCATTTTTCCTCATAAGCCTTGGCCTAAAATAATAAAAACAAATATACTACTAGTAAAGAATTTTTGAAGGAGAGTAAAAATTGATTATGACTAGTGATACAAAACAAATTGTATCTTCTAACAGAGAAGGACCCTGTGTATACAAAATTACAATGGTGCCTGCGCACATAAAAATAAAAAGTGAAATATTTGACGATACAGAGTAGCATTTTGCTCTGAACGAAAAAAAAATGAATTCTCAATTTTCATATCTGACTGGGTAAATATTAAACTAAAGCTTTGCAATGAAAAAATAAAAAAAATCTACAAAATTTCTGGAAAAAATATACAAAAAAATATAATATAATATAAATATGATATTACTGTTTTCTTGTATTACAATAGTGTAGCTCTATATAGTATATTAGATAGAAAGATAGAATGATGTATTATTGTATCATGTTCCATTTACTTGACACGATATATAAAAAACATATGCAAATAAAAATCCTGTCCAACGAAATGTTCAGAAATACAAATCAAGAGTGCATTTTGAGAATGACAACAATGCAAAAAAAATTGTGGGCTTCAATCAGCTCTCTCCTTCTTTTTTAGAGACTGTTACTGTAAAAAGTATAAACCAAAACAAAAATGTACGTACGACGACAAGTAATGTCATTAGCGCACTCACAAATCAAGCTAGTCTCTTCTAAATATACAACAATAAATGTCTGTACATACATATTGAAATTTTTCTTCGAGAAAAGAACAATTAATTCCTCATTCTGTAATATTGTACTTGATTGCTCTCAATATATATATATAAACATAAATATCTCATGTAATAAATAAAATAATTGTTAACTGTAGTAGATATATAAGTATATATAATATATATATCTGTAGTGTAGAAAATGGCTTATTAACTATTGTTACCCATTATACGAGTAAATTAGAGAATAAACGTGTGTAAAATATATTTTGTGAGGTGTGTATAATCATTTTATTTCTTTCATGGTCGGGTATTACATAAGAATTAAAGTTACAGGTCTATCTGCATATCGTTAAATTTGCGCATCATTTCTTTTCGGCATACGCTACAACTGCTTACCATTCTTCCTTTCTCTGATTCGTCCGTCATTACAAAATTGGAATATGTGAATAATGACAACTTGTCCAGTGACCTGTGGATTTCAGTTTGAAACAACTACAGTCCATCGCTCTACCAACTGAGCTACCGAGAGAGAGCCCGTTGTATATCGTAGGATTGCTACTTGAATTTAAAGCTACATTTGTATGAAAGATGCTTCCTCAAGCATTACTTTGCTGCATATCTGTATGTAAAGATATTCTTTTATT
>VCNE01004721.1:0-10023 GCA_009869805.1 Oncopodura yosiiana | reverse complement strand
AGCGACAAGACTCTTATCGAGCAGCGACAACTGTTTCAGCAGATGATAATAAAACAGCCCATGGAAAACCAAAGGTACATAATATACATCAACATTGACAGCAAAAAAGTTTTTTCTTCTGGTGACTTTTCTACATTTCTTCTGTCCTCTCGCAAAGCAAAAAATATATTTTTCTCCACTATTGAAAATTGAGGTTATACATGTTAAGCATACATGAATAGACTTATGTATTAAATTCTAAAACTCCAGCATAGTAGGGTCTTCTTCTTCTTCTTATGATATTGTATTGAAGAGTATACATATTATATCTTACTAAGCCGGCTTATCTATTGGGAATATGATTTTAAATTTTACCTTATGTGGCACTTGCTTTATTTCTTTTCTAGTAGTAGAGGAGAAGTCTTCATCCTTCAACCTTGTAAATTTTTTTCTATAACTGGAACATGGATTTACTACAACTGCTGTCATTATTTTGTTTCGCATCTTAACGCTTTTTTAGTTGTATATAAATTACTTTATTGGTAAGTTTAACATCTAATATGCCCTTATATTTTTTCCAGTACTTTAATAAAGCTTGCTTTACTTTGCTTATTTTTCAGAATTGTTTTTATATATATTCGCATTTTATCATCGTTATTTCTTAGCTTCAAGTATTTATTTTTCAATTTTTCGTGTTGCTGCTGCTTTACAAATACTACTACATTGCAAAAATTGCTTCAAAATTGCTTCAAGGATTTCATAAGCTCAAGTGAATTGTAAATTAATCATGGGTCGTCGTAAATATACACAGATGGTGAAGAAGAATAAGGAGAAGGAGTTGGATGATTTGAAACAGGAGTTGGAAATTGATGATCACAAAATCCCTCTTGAAGAGTTGTATAGGAGGCTTCATACCAATCCTGATACGGTAAGTCTAAAAAAGACTGAAAAAAATTTTTTTTTATAGAAACGGAAATGAAAGTTGTAGAGATGAGAGAGAAAAGAGGAAATTAATAATTATCGCTTGCCAATAAAGTTCTGTTATAGTGTTATAAGACTCTGAGAGAGATTTTATGGTTGGTTAATTAAGAACTTTATCATATAGCTACTTATATACAAGAATCTTTACCTTTGCTCTTTAAAAACTGTTGGAAGAAGAATTAGAGAAGTTCTAATTTAGAACTTATAGTATAGAAGTAAGTAAAGCTAAACTCTACTGTATAGATACAAACGAAGCATTTCTCTAGTCATCATGCTCGATTAGCCAGTTTATTCTGGATTGCGTTTACGATAACATATTATTATCACAGCCTTAGTTTCCTTCCTCTATTCATTCTGGTTGAGTTGAATTTGAATTCTCATCTGCATCTTCATCTTCTTCTCTTTATATCATGAAGCTAATATACGTAGGAATGTATGAAGGCGAAGAAACCGAGAGATGAATACATTAGCCCAAAGTTGCTATATATTATTTACAATCATTATATTAGTTTTAGGTCTCTCTATATAATATAAGCATATATAGGAAAAGTTTTATGTATTAATCAAAATTGCAAATTAATCTACAACATTATATTAGAGGCTATTATGCTACCTAATTGTTCTCTTTCTATCTTGTAATTAATATGGACCTAATTTTTTTTCTTCTTCTGTTACAGGGTTTAACACAAGCTCGAGCCAAGGAGAATTTTGAGCGTGATGGACCCAATGCTCTTACACCACCAAAACAAACACCTGAATGGGTCAAATTTTGTAAAAACGTAAATAAGCAAATCTATTCATATTAATGTTTTTAATTGAGATTTTAAACAAAAATTCTTTATAAATATCTAGCTGTTTGGAGGTTTTTCCCTTCTACTGTGGATCGGTGCGCTCCTTTGTTTTATTGCATATTCCATCCAAGTGGGTACGTATGAAGATGCGGTCAAAGACAACGTAAGTGTCAACAATACAAAAAAAATTAAGTGTTTGGCAAATTGCAATAGCTCTATAGTATGTTTAGAAGACCTATAAAGCAACAGATAATAAAATGAAGTAGGAAGTAGAATTTGGAATCTTTTTCCATTAAGTTGTACTCTATAAGTTGCTCTCCTTTTGGCAACAGGAAGAAGAAAAAATATATAGAGTAAAAGACAGAAGAGACCTAACAACAAAACAAAAGAAACATTTTTCTCATCCTCGTCATCTGTTGTAGACTTTTTGACTTTTAGTAAAAGTCTTTTACTATAAGGAATGACAACAAATGCAACATAGCACTATATATTGTTGTATGTAGGCGTTATATTGTAATTAACTTTAGTACTATCTTTTTCTATTCTTATTTTCCCTTTACTCTCTCAAGTCTTGAGTCAAGAGAGTGAGTGCTTTATGTAATTGGATAGATGAGTTTTTTGCATATTATTACACTTAGTGAGTGACAATGAGCAGGATTAGCAATGCGATAGTGGAATTTTTGCTAGTTTCATTTTAGCCATGAGAAGCAGCGAAGAAGACTATAAGGCACTACATTCACAGCAAGCACAACATTAGAGAAGTAGAAGAGAGTAAAAAAGATAGAATGTCGCAATTTTATTTATGTTCATTGTAAAAAGCATAGACAGGAACAGAGAGAGAGAAGGAAAAGCGTCAGAAGAAAAAAATATCAACTCACTCGGTTTTTGGCACGAGACGCTACAATTCTCAACAACTAAAAAGAGAACATAGATATAGTATAAAAAAACATAAAAAGAAATGTAATATAATGTTGTCTAAGTATATATATACTTATATAGTGTGTGTGTACACAAGTTGAGATTCAAATAGTCGGAAAGAATTTATGGTTGGAAAGAGCGAAAGTCATGTTAAAAGTCATGGTTGATGTTGTTGGTAGTTGTAAAAGAATATTGTTGTTTATTTAGAGCCGAAAGGGAAATATATATATATTACATATTGATGATTAATATAATGTTAAGATTAAAGTGACTTTTTTAAAATTAACATGAATTTTCATTACTTGACTTATAGTTATACCTCGGCGGTGTACTGTCTGTTGTTGTGATCGTTACTGGCTGCTTCTCATACTATCAAGAGTCTAAAAGTTCCAGAATTATGGAGTCATTCAAAAACATGGTTCCACAATATGCCACTTGTTTACGAGAAGGACAAAAACTGACACTAAAAGCTGAAGAATTGACCATTGGTGATGTTGTTGAAGTGAAATTTGGTGATCGGATACCGGCTGACATTCGTGTGATTGGTATGTGAAACTATAAGGAATCTCATTTATTGATGAAATGTCTATATTCTCTAATTTTAATATAAAAAATATTACAGAGGCACGTGGGTTCAAAGTGGATAACTCTTCTTTAACTGGTGAATCAGAACCACAGGTATGGAAATAATAATAGCAAGAAGCTCTAGATCATTGTCGTGATTATAATTATGATTTTAATTTTGTAGAGTCGAGGCTCAGACTTTACTCATGATAATCCTCTTGAGACCAAAAATTTGGCTTTCTTCTCTACAAATGCCGTTGAAGGAACTTGCCAAAGGAGTTGTTATTAGCATTGGTGATCACACTGTCATGGGTCGTATTGCTGGTCTTGCTTCTGGACTTTCTTCAGGCGAGACACCAATTGCAAAAGAAGTAAGATATCAACAATTTTCAACAACAATACACTATGAGCTAATATGCTAAAACTTAATTCAATCCCTTAATCTTTTCAGATTCATCATTTCATTCATCTCATTACTGGTGTAGCCGTATTTCTTGGAGTTGTCTTCTTCCTTGTCGCTTTTATCTTAGGATATCATTGGCTTGATGCTGTCATCTTCTTGATTGGTATCATTGTCGCGTAAGTTTTACTAATTAGCATACTCTTAAATACTTTTTATACCTACCACTAATTTCTTTTATAATCTGTTATAGCAATGTACCCGAAGGTCTGCTAGCTACTGTCACGGTATGTTCTTGTACTATTACAAATATTAATGTATTTTTATAGAAAAGAGAAAATTATTGCTAAAGTGCCTTTCTCTCCCTTTTCTTCATCCATTTAGCTACTTACTATTCAGAGAGCAAAAGCGATAATAAAGTAGACCTCTAGTGTAATAATAATAATAGTCATCATAATATAGACTAGTGGCACTCATATACCAATCCGCCTTGCACATTTCTCCAACTAGACGATACGACCATCTAAAATTCTAAAGTATCAAAAGTGCCACTACTATCTTCTTACTAGTAGACTATGTTCCCACAAAAAGAGACTCTGTAGTTTATAGTAGAAGTAGCAGTAGAAGAAACGAGGACAAAATTGTGTAAGCTCTCTTCTTCTCTCTCTACATTGAGCAGGGCTTCTACTATACATACTCTAGGTAATCAATACATGAGACGATGTTGAATGTGGGCTACAACAAGCTTTAGTAGAAGCTATAGAAGAGAGAGAGAAGAAGAGACACTGGCACTACTCTTTCTCCGCTTCTATATGTCTGCAAGTTGCATTCTATATATTCATTATAAGAAGAGAAGTAGTATTGTAGAGAGTAGAGTCGGTTCCCGAATCTTGAACCGTATTGTACATTTCTCTGCAGTACTCAATAGTATAGTCTCTCTTAGTTTTTTTTGGTTAGGATTTTGGAAGCATAAGGAATAATATTATGTAGAAGAACTCAATTTCTTTCTCTCCTTGTTGTTATGAAATTGAATGATTTTTTCATGATGAGATTTTTTTTACAATGTATTACATGTTTTTATTTTTATTGTATAGGTATGTCTGACCCTGACAGCCAAGAGGATGGCTTCAAAGAATTGTCTTGTAAAGAATTTGGAGGCTGTGGAAACTTTGGGAAGTACTTCAACGATCTGTAGTGATAAAACTGGAACATTGACACAGAACCGTATGACTGTAGCTCACATGTAAGTTTTGGAGAAAAAAAGAAGATATTTGTATATAATGTTGAAAAAATGTGAAATATAATAAAATTTTCTTGGCGACTCTCTCTAGGTGGTTCGATAATCAAATCATTGAAGCCGATACAACTGAGGATCAGTCTGGAGCTCAATATGACAAAACCAGTGACGGATTCAAGGTATATATCTATTTTTTTATTGCATGAAATAGTATTGATAAATCTAATGTTTATTATGTTTTTCCTCTAGGCTTTGGCTAGATGTGCAACATTGTGTAATCGGGCTGAGTTTAAACCAAATCAAGAAGGAATCCCAATTTTGAAAAGAGAAGTTAACGGTGATGCATCAGAGGCAGGTTAGTAAAGTAGAATTTATAAGACGAATGTGGCTTGAAGCACCTTATTCACACTTTTTCATTATTATTTACACAGCTTTACTCAAATGTATGGAATTGGCTCTTCATGACGTCATGGGATATCGTGCAAGGAATAAAAAAGTTTGTGAAGTACCCTTCAACTCAACCAACAAGTACCAAGTATCCCTTCACGAGACAGAAGATTCAAGTGATCCACGATATCTTCTTGCTATGAAGGTATGTATAGCATAAGAGATAAGAAGAGAGAACTTGAGAGAGAGAGAGAAACTAAATCTTATCTGATTATTTTTATATTAGGGTGCTCCTGAAAGAATTTTGGATAGATGCTCTACAATCTTTATTGGAAATAAAGAGAAAGTTCTTGATGAAGAAATGAAGGAAGCTTTCAACAATGCATATTTGGAATTGGGAGGACTTGGAGAGAGAGTATTAGGTTTCTGTGACTTTATGCTTCCCTCAGACAAATTTCCACCGGGTAAGACTATCATTGTTATCTCTAGTTTTATTTTTATTTGTCAAACATGTCAATAATGTATGATGCATTTCCAGGCTTTAAATTCGATGCTGATGATCCAAATTTCTCCAATTAGCAATCTAAGATTCGTTGGTTTGATGAGTATGATTGATCCTCCAAGAGCCGCTGTACCAGACGCTGTTGCTAAATGTCGTTCAGCTGGTATCAAAGTTATCATGGTTAGTATAGAAAACAAAGCTTGTAATCATTGCGTCATTTATAAGTTTAAGATTTACTCATGAATTTTTTTTGTTCTCACTTCTCCAGGTTACAGGAGATCATCCCATTACTGCCAAAGCTATTGCAAAATCTGTTGGAATTATTTCAGAAGGAAATGAAACTGTTGAAGATATTGCTCAACGATTAAATATTCCAGTATCAGAAGTTAATCCTGCTGATGCTAAAGCTGCTGTAGTTCATGGAACAGAATTGAAAGATTTGGGACAAGATGATTTGGATAATATTTTGGCTCATCATACTGAAATTGTATTTGCTCGTACAAGTCCACAACAAAAATTGATCATTGTTGAAGGTTGTCAAAGACAAGGAGCTATTGTGGCTGTAACTGGTGATGGTGTAAATGACTCTCCTGCATTGAAAAAAGCTGATATTGGTGTTGCAATGGTATTGAAATAATATATATATATTTCTCAAAGTATTAATAAAACTAACTAATCTTTAAAATATTTTAAAGGGTATCGCTGGATCTGATGTATCAAAACAAGCTGCTGATATGATTCTTCTTGATGATAACTTTGCATCTATTGTTACTGGAGTTGAAGAAGGGCGTCTCATTTTTGACAATTTGAAGAAATCTATTGCCTACACTCTCACCTCTAATATTCCTGAAATCTCTCCCTTCTTGCTCTTTATCTTGTTCAGCGTACCTCTACCTCTTGGTACTGTCACCATTTTGTGCATTGATTTGGGTACTGACATGGTAAGTTTCGTCATTATTTCTTTTCTATTTAATAATAATTATTATTATATCTTATTATACAATCAACTGAATAATTGGGTATATAATATTTTAATTAGCAAAAAAGTTATTATACAAATATTTCAATCAATTTATATCAGCGAGTATATATAGGTCATTCATTTATATATTGAATATTTTTATATTTGCAAAGAAGATATTAAAAAGTAAAAAGTAGCACATAGTAAGAAAAAGTATTTATTAGCCCTAGTATTTATATCAAGTAACGTATAGTATACCTTATTCTAACAATTTAACAGTAGTTCTATTAAAATTAGTAAACGAGTACTTTATTAACTAACTTCTTTAGTACTAAACACTTTTTTTTCTTCTTAATTCTTTAAACACTGTATATGTAAATAAACCATCTTGTTTTGTTTTAACTCTTTCTTACTCTACTCTTCTTCTTCATATCTCTCGTCAGTCTATAAAAATATACTTTCTAAATCTTACCTTATGTTATTATTTCTCTTTTCTATTTTTCCTTATTATTCCTTAAAACAAAACTCACTATATCGTATCAGTAACCACTATATTTGTGATTTTAGAACTTAGTTTTATGTCGTATGTAGTTTAGTCCTTAGTGTATAGTTACTATATAACTTGCACGGCATTTCTGTTGTCTCTTATTCTATATATGTGTTTTTTAAAAAACAACTTTCTTACTTGATCTGTAAAAATTTCTTATTGTAGTACTCGTGTAATATTCGTTGTAGAATTTTAGTCATATAATATTATATACACTAGCGCAAATTATTTATTGATGTTGACACTAGTTGTTAGTATGAACTTGCCTTACATAGAAAAAGTTCAAAATTTAGTAAGTAGATCACAGGCACAAAAAAATTTGTCGTCTATATAGTAAGTAAAGACAACGAACTCTGATGATGATGATGTTTATCAACAATTAATCAAAGGGTATGCGTCGCAATATTATCACACACGCTCTCAGTCTAATTTCTTATATAAATGGGCACACTTTTAAATGCAAAGTCTCTCAAGTTCAAAGATGATGATGTGGAAAAAGAACAAGGTTCTTCGTTCTAGTCGCAAGAATTGTGTTTTTCATTATGAGATCTTACACACTGTAGGTTCCAGCCATTTCATTAGCTTACGAAGAAGCAGAAGCCGATATCATGAAAAGAGCTCCTCGAGATCCTAAAAATGACAAATTGGTCAATGAAAGGTCAGTGTTGATTTGCTCAAGCCAAAACAAAAACAGAGACGACAAATTCTCTCTCTATATTTTTTTGCAATTGTTTTTTCGTGGCTATATATCGTTTCTGACTATTGTAATAATAACCTTCTTAAAGTAAAAAAACAACGTAATTTTTTGGCTTACAAGTGGCAACAGCAATCAGCAATCTATATTTTAGCTTACAAAAATATTTCTTTTAAAAAGTCGTGTCGTAGAAAAAATTAGTCTAATGTGAGCCGATCTATATGAGTGTAATATTTTTTATATTTTTTTCGTTTCGTAAAATTACGATGATTCTGTCGTAAGCGTAGCTACAATTATAGTTGATGTTGTGCGCAAAGTGTGATATATAAATGGATGACGTAAATAAATCTGTGTGTTGTAGCCTTTAGTACTGTAGTCTACTAATTAACAGTAGACGTGTGATGTTACTAGCAATGTAGTCTCAATTATAGTAGTGTAACACATTTCTATATAAAAAAACAACGTAATTTTTTGGCTTACAAGTGGCAACAGCAATCAGCAATATATATTCTAGCTTACAAAAATATTTCTTTTAAAAAGTCGTGTCGTAGAAAAAATTAGTCTAATGTGAGCCGATCTATATGAGTGTAATATTTTCTATATTTTTTTCATTTTTTTTCGTTTCGTAAAATTACGATGATTCTGTCGTAAGCGTAGCTACTACAATTATAGTTGATGTTGTGCGCAAAGTGTGATATATAAATGGATGACGTAAACAAATCTTTGTGTTGTAGCCTTTAGTACTGTAGTCTACTAATTAACAGTAGACGTGTGATGTTACTAGCAATGTAGTCTCAATTATAGTAGTGTAACACATTTCTATATAGTCTTTAGTTCTTTTCGTTGATTTAGCTTTTAGTTTGTTATCTGAAGAAAAAGAGTCCTCAGGTAAGTAGTATTAGTTGTTGGTCATTGGTCATACACTTACAAAGATGGATGTTGATATGATGAGAGTACATCATGAAAAAGTCATCAGAGTAAAAAAGGACTCAAAAAATTCTAAGTGTTATTTGTGTTTTTATATATCGCCATTATATTTATTTTCAACGTTTTTGTGTTGAGTAACATTTATTTTCTGGTAGTAAATAATAATTTACATCAAAACCACTGTAGTCGATTGTTTGTGCATCATTGTTGTGACTTTTCATGTTGTGTAGTTGCCAGCCATTTCACTTGCATATGAAGAAGCAGAGTCGGACATTATGAAGCGTCAACCTCGTGATGCCAGAAGAGACAAACTTGTCAATGAAAGGTAAAGAGTTAGAAAAAAAACTCAAGAAGAATTTATTTTTTACAAAAATCTTTGCAATCAAATATTCAAAAACTTTTTTCAACTTTTGCACGATTATACTACACTACACACAAAAATACAAATAAAAAAGGAAATTGGATTAATGGAAGAAGGGAAGATTTGCTTTGATATGCGCTTTTTGCTCTCAATGGGTTGTTTTTTGAATGTTGAACTAATAACTATAAAAGAAAAAAGCTTTTGGTGTTGTGTTGCTTTCTATTGCTGCTTTAACATATTATGGGAAAACAGTTGTAAATGTGCTTTTGAAAAGTATAATTGGCAATGGTAATCGACAGACATAAAATGATGATGGGAAATTGTGGAAGTCATCGATTAAGGTAATTAAAGCACGTAAAAAAGAAATCAAGATGAAGTGATGAGTATGAAAAGCTTGTATCAAAAGTCAATGTTGCAGCACGTCGCACTATAAATTAGAGACAGAGTTCTAGGCAAGAATGATTACTAAAAGAGCTTATTAATTGTCACGTAAAAGAAAGGTCAAAAGTCTCTTTCCTATTCTTATGATGAAGAACAACGGAGAAGTGGAATTAATGTAAAAATTGCTATTGATGTTGTGGCATTTACAAAGTTGTGAGTTAGGTTAGTTTGTAAAAATGAGTTCACTTTCCCCTATATTATAATTTTTTGTATTATTTTCTCGTTTTCATTTTTGAGTACATAATATGTAACTTATGGATAGGTTTATATATGATGAGGGCAATAGGAGAAAAATAATAGAGAAAGTTTAAATGTTGTAATACTAAGTATTGT
>VCNE01004713.1:0-12414 GCA_009869805.1 Oncopodura yosiiana | reverse complement strand
CATTAGATGACAAAACCAAGTTATGATAATAATAAATGCTTTATATTGTAACGCCTCATTATGCAAAAATCAACAGTCTCGTCTCCTACAAATTACATTTTTCTAAAGTAGAGTAAGTATCATTATATTTTTTTCATTGTGAAAAGAATAAAACCTGAACTAGAAAAGAAGTACGCCTCTTCCTAATTTAAACACAGTTATAAATGACATATGAAAAATGTGTTATCACTTCTCAGCAGGACATGAAATCAAAAAAACAGTCTCATAGAATTTTTATTTCTTTTTCTTCACTAAAAATCCATCTTCTTTTCTCCTTCTTTTCATCATCTCTTTCTACAAAAACATTTCTAAGTTGTCCATAAGTCCACTCTTTGACTCTCTGCTGAGAAGTGTTTCAAATTTCAAAGAAGAGAGAGCTGCCCTGCTGATGTTGTTACCTTGATTATTTTATAGAGTTACAAAAACCTCTAACATAAAATGTGTAATTGCTACAACATTCACTCACTCACTCACTCTTGACTTGAGAGAGCTTTTGGTATTTTGATAATTTTTTCCAGAAGATCTTGTGCGTCTAGTCTCAACTCTTAAAGAGATTCATTTTGTTGAATGTTGAAAGATAATAAGGCAAACTGTTGAAAACTAAATGTTGTTGTTTAACCATTTTCTTCTCTTCTCTCTCTTTATATATTCTTTCATCATTTATAAAAAGATGGGTTAGGCCACAAGATAGTGTACTAATAAATATGCATTTCTACAATATAGTTTTCTTCATCAAGAGTTATCTCTGTTATTTACAGAATCTCTTTTTCTTCACAGTAAGATTTTTTGATGAGCAGCAAGAGACGACAAGAGATTAAGTTGAAACTAGTTTTGCGCAATACAATGCGCTAAAATAAATTGACAAAATTTCATTTAGAAGTTCATGTGGATTTTTAATGGGAAGGAGCAGCTCAACTCAATTTTTTTGCTCTTGTCCAGCTCACTCATTGTCAGTTTTTTTTTGTTCTCATCTCTTGAGAATTACGTGTAAGATACATAACACCACGCTTTTAAGTAACAGGAAAAAATGGAACTCTTTGAAAACATTTTTGTCTTGAGTGTCTTGTAATTTTTTCCTACTTCTTTACTCAAGAGCTGCCTATACTCTTTCTATTCTTTTATGAAGCTGTTGTGTAATGTAATCCTAGGTACTTACAACATAACATCATCACATCAAGTCCTTCTTCTTGTGGCATCTCTAATAAGTACCTTGCTTGATGACTAAAGAGCAAAGAGAGTCTCAAATAAGCAGAGTAAAAATCTCATGTAAGTAACATTCTTCAAGAAGAATTAGTTTCCTAGTGTGTATTATAATAAGTATACAAAAAACTACAGTATCCTATGTAGGAGTAATAATGTGTATCATGAATGCCTACTTAATTCGTGCCTGCTGCTGCTGCGGCTGCCTTAATTGTGATATGATATGATGTGAGCATCTTAGTGTAAAGGTGTGAATAAACTATAGAGAGAAAGAAATGTGGCATAGTTTCACGTACTGGTCACAAATTAGTGTTTTTTCTTTCTTTCTTAAAGAACAATTTGGCTACTATAGCTTGAGCATAAAGCATTTATGTAAACTATTCGACATGACACTCTCTTGCATATTATGATGATGAATTTTATTTACTTGGAAAAAATGACTTTAAAGTATTTTAAAGTAATAAAGCTAACTAAATACTTTTTCTTAAGAAATTCTATATATAGAGTTATTCTCAAAGCTGAAAGAAGTATAAAAAAAGTGTGTTGAATTGGAAAGAATGGTCGTAGACAAAATGCTGCCTTACAATAGATAGCTACACAGAATTCTGTATTGTACATGTGGCCTATATCATTTCGGTTTGGATCAGAAAGACATCATGTCGAGGTGTGAGCAATGCTACACATTGTACAAAGACCGATTTTTCGGTAGGTATTTATACTCAAGGACCCCCTGCTAATTGAACAGATTGAAGAAGATTATAAGAAACTCTCTAAAGACACACACACATGAATATACACTATACATTCAAATAAAAAAGAATATTATATACAGAGAAATGAGAGCTACTAACTGACAATTTCAAGACATTCATATATCAAAAAGCAAAGCAATGTGTGAGTTAAAAGTTGATGAAGGAGCGATGAAGTTTAAACAGAAGAAGAAGAGTTAGAGAAAGAGAAAAAGATTCAAAACTCATTTGACTAATGAGCCAGTCAGTGCTCCCTAAATATGAAAGGAGAAGAAGAGAAAAAAGGATCCGATTCATTTGTCAGGGTTGTGATAAAATATATATATGATGAGTAAAAAAGAAAAAAGAATATGATGAGAGTGCTTATATAAAGGTATATATATTCTTTTCCTATATATGTCTCTGCAAAAGTTTAATCTAGCTTCTAATCTGAATTCACTTTAATTTACTACACAATACAAAACTATATATTACATCATAGAAGGATTTCCAGAGCTCCACTTTTTTATACTAAGTTTCATTAGTTGCACAGAAAGAAAGCTTCCGATTTTAGTATTCTCAACTTACTTACAGCTTAGTAGTTAGTTAGTACATTTCTAAAAACATGCGAACATTACTTTTTATTATTTTTACCCTGTTTAATTCCCTTTACGTGTTGAGCTGTAAATCTTAGCAAACTATATAACGGAGGATTAAGACACTAAAGATTACTAGGAGTTAAAATCGTGACAAAAATGACAAATTGAGAAGTACTATATCATTTAGACTTTATAGACATTGGAGAGAAGCACATACATCTCTCTCTTCTATTCGTTATATACTTACAATATTGTTATTAACTATTAGCTTGTTTGATAAGCCATAATGAGAGTTTCCCCGTCTACTTGAACCTAGAAACCTGTCTTTCATCTAGTTAATTAGATATTATTAAACATTTTAACTAAGAACAGAGAGAGAACATGATGTTCAAGTATTGCCTATGTGATTTAAGTCTTTGTCTATCCTTTTCTAGTAATATTACAACATTATTATCAACAACATCCCAATATGTAGACGTGAGTAATATTATAAAGTCTAATGTGAGAGATTTGTGTATGTGAGCATCAATGAGCAAAGAGAGCTTAAGTTTGATGCCGACGAATGAACCGTCTTTGTACAATCATATGCTATTAGTTTATTATTATTTTCGACGCACACAAAGTTCCAATCAAATTACTTTCAATTAGTGTCTCGAGTATATATTAAGAGCAAAGGTCAAAAGTGTGGAGCCATGCAACTCTGTCTATCTAAACTTTTAAAATTAAAATGCTATAAAGATTGTAGTCTACAACTTCCTCACTTCTAATTTTACTATTTTGACACTCTAAGTATAGTAATAATAGGCTAAATGAAACATTGTCACGCTATGTTCATATATAAGTTAATACTTTGTCTTATGACTTCCGATTCCAATGAGTTAAAGTTGAAATACCGACAAAGAGGCTTAACTTACGACAACCCACCAAGCTAACAAATAAGTGCAGATGTGTTTCACGTGCTTTTAAAATCAAATGCTTTTAAATATAATGTAATGTAATGTGAAACTCATAATATTATTAAACTCACTCGTTGTAGGAGTTTAAGTTATGGAAAAAGGGAGCTGAGCTCTCTTCTCTTCTTCTCATAGAGAAATATGATTTTATGACACTGTATAAACGTTTTTGTCGGTTTCTTTTGATATAAAGTCAAGTTATATTACTTGTTCTAAGTACTCAACCACGTCCCATTCAATGTCCGCCTACACCAACAACAGCTTTTAAACTTGAGCAACAACACCTAAAAGAAAACCAATAAGGCTTGACTATCGAATTGAACCGCAGTGTAACCTATACACACTTGTGTAGCTCATCACAAAGTCAAAAGTCTTACAAGTCTTTTCGCTTCTATTGATCTTCTCAATACAATGAAATGTTTTGACAAGTTTTATTTCTTTTAGAATTGAGTTGTACTTGTTTGGATTTACGTGCTGACAAAATGTAAATTGATACATCAAAATCAAATATGAATCTAATACAAGTTCGACATCTTATTTAAGTAAGGAGACATAGCTCTTATTTTCATCATAATGTCATTGCTCTTTATCACCACAATCATAAAACGATAAGGAACATTCCGTGAGGTATAGTGACCCTTGAATACAACTTGAAAGATAACGATGAAACAATTATCAGTCTCCAAATTTATTTGTCTATTAAGTCCCACTTATTCTTCTTCCTTCCTTCATTTCATATAATGAGACTGTAATGTTGTAAACTCTCTGACCTTTTGAACTCTGTAGTTTATGTATATAGTAATTGCTAGAGAGCTATATATTCTTATCAGTGTAGATTTCCCTGAAAAGAACGTCGTTAGCTTGTTTTTTTTCTTTTACATGGAAAAAACAACATGCTTTTAATGAATTGTTTTATAAAGTGTTTTTCCTCCTACTACCACCACACTTGAGACTTGACATTGTTTTTGTCATTAATAAAACCCTGTTTCTTTAAAGTGTGCCATATCAGGCTAGACGAAACCACAAAAAGTCAAAAACATGTTGTCAAAGAAGACTCAGGTAAAAGTTCACATACTACTGTTAATTGCTATGTTATTTTGTTTCAGAAAGTTCCATGATATCTAGAGCAATTGAAAAGATAGACAAAAATCTTTGAAAAAAGCTTACCATCATTTTATAGGAGTTTGGATGTTCTTGTTGAAAGAAATTTACGTGAAACTTCACGTCGTTGCGATCTGTATCCCAGTTGAGAACCATTCAGACGATGAGTAAGATAAAGTAATGTCAAAAAATCTTGAGAGAGATTTGATTTATAAAATAGTCTTTTTTAAGAACGCTTTTCACTTCTTTAGTAGTAGAAGATTTTTAATTTTTTTGAGTATACAAATGTCTTTTTAGTAAATGAAGGAAACAATAGATGATAAATTAGAGTCGTGTGTTCAAATGACAAACTGGAGGGTGAAGAGAGAAATAAAAACTGACAGTTTTGAGCCTACAGCTTTTACATAGTGTGTTACAACAAGTGATACCTTTTTTGCTTATTGTTGTGTCAAGAAGTTTTTCTCCAGAGAGGTAAGCTGAGACTTTTTTTGTTAAATGAAACAATGACCAAAGACAATATGATTTTCACTCTTTTTACTATTATTATTTACTATGATCTTCGTGGAACTTTACAATTGTGTGTACTCAAGCCGGCAGTGAAGAGAACGAAAACTGATGATGTGCTCAGGGCAAATCCCTCAACTTTTGTGATGCCCAGTGAAATGTTTCTTATTTCTCAAAGCTCTCAAAACCAGAGAGTTTTCTTTTAATAATATGTAAGGCTTGCTCCTGGCTAATTTTCAAATCCCCTATATATATATGTATACTGTGTGTATGAGTACTGAACTGAGTGAGTGAGTGATTCACTATGAAGTAAAGGACCCAACAATGTACATACTATAACATTGTGTTTTTGTAGTTCAAAATCTCATCTCTATCTCTTGTATGAAACATTAACATGTTGTAAGGTTAGAGTCCGTTCAAACAGATAGTAAATTTCATTTCATACCTGAGCAGCTCACTTGAAAAAGCTACTAGCCCCTCATATATATTGTAACATAATGTAATAGTATACATTTTACACCCAACATTGCAACCACAGTAGATCACTTTTTAGAAGTAGTCAATGTAATATATAGTAGAGATACAAAAACTTCATATAGAGTTACTATCTACTCTATACAACAACAAACTTGTCCTAAAGCAACTTAATGCTCATCATTCTTCTCTTTTAAGAGTCCATTTAATTATGCACACTTCTTCCAAAGTGTAATTACCTGCATAAGCACTTTTAATGCGAATGAGTTTTTTTTCAAGTCTTTACATGGTTGTCGCTTTATTTTGTATTAATTGTGCCATAGTTCTTCATCTTACCAAAATGTTTAGTAATTTAACTCTTATGACAGAGAACTTTCATCGTGCGCATTGATTTTTCTTCATAGGTGTCTCATTACTTGCTGAAGAGATTTTTCTATGTAATTTTTGCATATGTGGTCAAGGAACTTGTGAAGATTAGATTAGCAAGAAGGAGACAGGAAGAAGAATGCAATTTTTGCACCAAAGTGCCAAGGAAAATTGTACTGAGCTGACGAGCAGCCAAATATGGAAGTATTTTTATTAAGCATTTCAACTTGTTCAAATGTAATTACCTAGAATTTTGCCTCAGTCTATGTTATAAACTCATTCAATTCTTACTGCTTATATAGTGACGAATCAGTCACTTTGCTTTTTGCTCACTCTTTCATCATCACTATTACAGCTACTCTATAATAATGCAAAGATAGATATATACAACCATCATCATCTTTAAAAGAGGTACACATATTTTGAATGATATTCCGTGTGTACAGAAGGCGTTTGGAAAATTGTTATTGCAATAACAACAACGGTACACTGAGGAAAAAGATGATGATATAAAGAGCAATTTTCGTTGTTCAACAATATATTTCTTAATGTAATAATGACCATGTGAAAGAGAGAGAGAGATGGTGAAAAGAGTATAATAATTCCTAATGGTATAAGATTAACAAAAAGCATTCCATGTAGACAGAGTGGCACATATTATATAGCGTTCGTTTTTTTCCTTCTTCAACTTTTTCGTTGGTGTTGGTACGTTGATATCAGAAGCAGATGTTTGATATGAGATACTTTGGATGATAATAGTTTTGCTTGGAGAGAGAGAGAGATTTTTTCTCTTAGTTTAAAATATATATCATTATGTATGTTGTTCTTTATAAAAAAGTATATCAGTCAGTTAGTAGATATAGGTGTTTTTTTACCTCAGATTGAAAATGAAAAGAATGTTGTGTGTAAAGTGTATACAAAAGATACAACAAGTGCAATAAAGAGAAAATCTCTTCTCTTTCGGTTTATATATCTTTAACAGAGGGAAAGAGAGAGAGAGAAAAATTTCATCTTGAGTACATATCCTATAATCAATCTCTTATGCTTAAATCCAGTTTCGTGATGGATAGATTTTTTTGAGGTATGCAAGTTGATTTTTGAAGTAACATATTAAGCATTTATGAACTGAGCACAACATCACACACAACACGAGAGAGAGATGAAATTGACTACTATTATAATCTAACAACAACTACTACAACTACTTCTTTAGTACATCATGACATAGCTTTTAGTAGTTTTTAGTAGTTGTTGGATAAAAGATATCGTGTTGTATTGTATAGACTCTGGTTTATGGGCACCTTTAAAATTACCTATGCATCTCCGAAAAAACTCTTGTTTGATATGGGTGTAGAGATAAATATTACAAGTTGATGTTGTTGTTGTTGTTAATGTTGGCAGTTGATGTAATGTACCTTCCAACTTTTCTAGTCTTAAAACATACCGACCCAATGCTATCTTGATCTCTTCTCTCTCTTATTTCATAATAGTCATCATGCAAACAAAATTTTCTGTTATACCTACCGACAACTCAAGCATAACTAACTTGGTTATCGTATCAATTGAGTAAGAATAAAGCTTGTTGTTGTTGTTTTTTTTATTCAAAAATATATGACTATAGGCTAATTTTATATTTAGTCGAAAACGATCATTGGAAAGCAATGTTGGAATCTCTGATGATTATCAATGGGCTGTCGTAAGAAGGCGTTTTTAGAATGCTAGACTCATAAAGAATTTCCTTGGCTTGGCTTGCCATCACGAAGAGTAGAAGCTTTTTCAAAAGAGCTTCTATATAGTAGTAAAGAACCTTAATTCTGATTGTAAAGAAGGAAGGGTAGAAGTAGATATAGAAAATGTGGATAAAGGCTTAGAGCAGTCAGCATAATAAATGAGAAGAGGCAAGACAAGACAGCTTTAGAGAGAGAACGGACGAGCTTTTTTGGATCTATGTATACGATAGTTTGCTTTTTAGAGAATGAAAGAGAGGAAGAAGAAGAAGAAGAGAAAGAAATGATGCGATATGATATGCAAATGAGCCTGTGCGAAAATTGTCTACAGAACTAGAGAGAGAGAGAGCATCTACTTCCACGCCTAGCTCAAGCCCTCAAGCCAATAGAACCCAAAGGAAACTTTTTGGACCTTCCTTCTCTCTCTATTGAAGAATCCCCCCAGAAAGGCAAAACCAAGTTTCTTGCATCATGTTATGTAATAAAGAGGCAGTAGTAGTAGTATATAGTAGCAGAGTAAAGTAGGAGAGAGAGAGAGCAACGAGAATATAAAGCTCTCTTTTGCCATACTCATCTTTCCGGGCTTGCCTTCAAGCATTCCATTATATAAAATATCGCAACTTTTGTTTCTACTGCTCGGAAATATGAACGAATGACGACGACGATGATGATGATTCTTCTTCTCTTAACTTATGAAAGATTTCTCTAGAGCACTATATATTGTATGTGAATACTTTTTCTTCTTGTGGATATATATATGACTCGTGAACTATGTACTGATGATTGTAAGAGAAGAAGAAGAATATCATAACTGCTACAGCATCAAATCGATTTTTTGCATCCTCCATCATTTTCTCTTTTCTGTTCCGACAAGAATAAGACTTCAACTCAAATTGCCCCGGTTCCCAAAGAAGACTTTATGAAAGCTTTACTACATTTTTGGAATATCATTCCTAAAGGTGAAAGTACCATGATAAAATTTTTCTTGAGACAGATTTATTAATCATAATATATTAAATTAGTAGAAATAAATAAAATCTC
Source organism: Oncopodura yosiiana (assembly GCA_009869805.1). NCBI lineage: Eukaryota > Metazoa > Arthropoda > Collembola > Entomobryomorpha > Oncopoduridae > Oncopodura > Oncopodura yosiiana. Next base: position 3,682 of record VCNE01004713.1, on the reverse strand, counting down.
AATTCTTCATGTAGGCGCAATAGATATTGCTCATGGCACTATAAATTATAGATGCACACGCATGATTAGTGATAATGAATGATGTAATCATTAGTGTCTCTAGCAAAATCAAGTGCATTAAAGAGTCATTGAGCAATAAGTAAAAATTATTTTGGAGTGATATTGAAGTATGAAGTACGTATGCTTGACTTTATTAGACTTTAGCATGCTAAACTTGGAATGAATTATGAGGATNGCTAAACTTGGAATGAATTATGAGGATTCAATGAAATATGGGGTGAAACAAGAAGTAAATTCAAAACTAGTTCAGCCCTAATATATATATATGTATATACCGTATAACAGCAACTCTTTGATTTTTCAGATGAAGGAAGAGTCTCATCTCACTCAAATTCTTCAGACTGCGGCATTACACTTTGTTTCTTTTTTACATGTAGTGGGTGGATATATTTTTTGAAAACTGGTCATATTCTCTCTCTTCCGAAGAATACAACAGAATCAAGAAAAGCAAAGAGTTTCTGAAGACAACATCTCTACCGCACTCACCATGGTTCAATGCTCAATATTTCAACAAAGTCAGCAGGAGTAGTAAGTAAGTAGTAAATAGATGAATACTTTTTAAATATATGTACAACAACAGAATGTTAGAAAGAAATATCTTTCTGTGTCTCCCACTATAATTATATCAAAAAAACGCGTAGTAAGTACCTTGGAGCATCATCAAGTCTCTTTTCTTTCTTGGATCTCACACACACACACTCACATACTGATCATACATGAAATACATACACGTAATCTTCCTATACAATGCTGTATATAATCAGTTTTAACTCTTTTATAATATACTTTACAAATTCATAAGCTACACATATTACTCACATATCAAAAGAGTATTATACTACTACCAAACAACAACAACATAGCACATTTTTCCTTAGATTTTTTAACTTTGTGAGTTTTTTTGCGTTTTTATGTACCTTATCATTAAAGAGATGAACGCGCGGCTCAAACGTGATTCTCTGCCTTTCTGTGATTTATAATAGGTTGAAAAGATGATCTCAGCCTCCTTCTTTTTTCTCTTAGAAAGAAAGAAGATTGAAGCTGAAGAAGAAGAAGAAAGGTTTTTTTATATCGAAAGTCAAAAAGGAGCAGCATCAACAATGTTCAACAACAATCAACTTTGAAAGACATTGGGCACTATGCAGACTTGCTGCCTCGCACGCGTATCTCTAGCCTTATAATCACGATTTTGACCTCGGTGACCTTTTTTTCTCTTTACTATTGTCGACCAAGCCAAGCCACTCATCGACAGCACTGGCAACAAATCTAACGACTTTGTTCTAACAACAAGTACATTACAACAACAGCTATAGTCACAAATTCAATCGAACAACAACAATATTGTGCCTTCAAGATGTACCAGTATATCTTCTCTCGTGTCATGTAGTTTTTTGTATTTTTACATTAAACTCTACATTCTATAAGTATAGTCTACAAGACCTAAGAGAGATAATGTGTTTGCATGTTTCATAAAGCATCGCACACCATGATAGATAGTAGTTATAAGTTGAGAAACACGAAAGTCAAAAAATCCCTTAAAAACTACCAAAGTATATAGTTAACACCAATAATTTTTTTAAAAAGAATAAATTTTCAAAGGTAAATGCATTTTTATCATTATTATCATCAACAACATCATCGTCAGTCATCAGCTCCAAGACAAGTCATAAGCTATCATAACTAAATGAAATATGCATGTAAAGTAGGAGAATAGAAAAATAATTTTTTGACAGACAAAATGTTTGACAGCTGCTACATTATAACATTTAGTCGCTTTATGATGATGATAGTCTTCTTGATATGATAGTCATGCGATATAAAGAGGCTTTTATATAAATGAATGAAATGATGGTATAGACGAAGGAGAAGAAGAAGAAGCTGAAACATATGCATAATACTAAGAAAAATGTAATAATTCCTTCCAGCTTTTTGTTAGATTAGAAACTGACATATTAAGAAAACTTATCAGTGATGTTACAACAAGGATATATGTATTCATTAATATAGTACAGATGGAAAATGTTACAACATTTTCTTATGCTGCTTTCAGTCATCATAATCATCATGAGAAGTCAGCTCAGCAGTCAGATTTTTTGAGCCTTTCTCAGCTCTCTTGTCTCTAAAAATTTGCTCTTTTATATAAAATTGCCTCTAGCACATGACATTTAAGATTATCTGCCTAAAAATTACGTCAAGTCAGCAATTTGAGAAACATCTTATGTACAAATCTCTCCTTTTTCATTGCTCAACTCTCTTATTGCTACTTCAGCCACTTTCTATAAGATTCTGGCAACTGCCATGAAGTTCTCTACTGTGTATGCTCGACGCTTTATATATTTTCTTATAAATGACAGAAGAAGGAGAAATTTTATCATGTCCAGAAATTATAAAAGATGTTTCAAAACCATCAACTCAGCCTTCTTTACGCAGTATTTCATCATCATATTATTTGAGTGTCTTTATGAGACGACTATATGAAAAAGAGAGAGATATGAAAAAACGCCTGGAAGCCAGAAGAAGTGATGTCGTTGCCAAAAAAAAATCTACTGCATCATGTCAGATTGTTGGGCTTCAGCTTATAAACCATGTAAGCCAATTAAGCAGCTACTTGTCAAAAGACATTTTGTGATTTCTTCTTTTTGCTTAGTTCAACTCACATAAATGAGCAGTGGTCGTTCGTTCATAAGGCTCGCCATATCATATATCACATTTACACAATAACTTTATTATCAATGAGGGACAGATAATAATTAGCTTGATTTTGGGTATCCATTTCTGACACAAGATGACCTAACTTAGTCATAATATAATATTATATATGTGGAATATTAAAGAAATGAGCTACATGATGAAATATAATTCAATTTGATAAATGACTCTTTTGTAGTGAAAAGGTCCTTTTGTGAAATGTGCAGAGAGAGAGAGAGAGGAGTAGTAATAGGATTATATTACGAATAGGAAGTTTTACACCATTAGGAAATATCAAAGAAAAACGGAATTATTAGTTTGGCATTTTGTGAAGAAAAAAATGTACAGGTAAACTAAATGACATTGGGCGTAGATTAGTAGTTTTATAAAGGTATAGGAAAGACCAATTTGTTTTTCATCAACTTGTCTCTTATACAACACAACAATAACACTCTCTTAAAGTAATATAAAATCACTCTCAAAAAAGTTAGAGAGTAAAATAGATGGATGAAGCTTCTAAAGGAAAATTAATCATAGTAAGTTGTTCAGAATGCGGTAAAAGGTCGTATTCTCTAACATGAGCTCAAATACACTTATGAGAGAGAGAGAGAGAGAAAATAAGTGAATTGCTTTGCAGAGATTTCAAATCCTTTGGTTTAAAAACTGAACAGGTGTGCTAGTGTTCATTGCTCACCAAAAATTCACTATACAAGAGCTTCATAAAGCTAAAAGCTCTTATACTTTTGACTTATATACAAATCCATATATATGATTTCAACTTTGAAGTTTGAAGGTATTGAGAATTTCTGTATATTATTCATTCGTCTTTTCTATCTATAAGTAATAGAAGCATTATTTCGTTGCGTGCGTACACAATCACTCCTCTAACTCTGCTCTTCACTGATGATGCTCAATGTTGAACAAAAAAGATTTT
>VCNE01004712.1:0-11719 GCA_009869805.1 Oncopodura yosiiana | reverse complement strand
TTAGTCCCCCTATGAGTTAATTAAACAAACCAATATGATGAGATCTGACCACATTTGATCGAAGGTGCAGTATATAATAAGCTTGTTTCATTTACATCCACGTTAGTAGCTAATGTAATGCTGACTACATTTTAAAAGTCAATGTATATGTATGCGAAAGCTTTTAATTAATTATAAGTTGTATTTTCGAGCTTTTTAATTAAGAAAATTGATTGATTTTACTTACCAGGACCTTGTATTGCTTTGGGTCCCTTTGAACCTTTCTAAAATCATCCAGAAATAGCATTTAGAATCATTTCCAACTATTGAGTCAATTAAGATTTATTTACCTGTCCGTCATAACCCTCTTTTGAAAAATACATAATAAATTGTTAGTCTTTGATAACAAGTTATAAATGAGTATATATTTTTACCTGTGCCCGGTTTTCCAGCTATATAGTACAAAATTAAAACAATATATTTTAAATTTAGAGTGACTGAATCGTCAAAAATACTCAAACTTGAATTGTTTGTCTAAAAAGTTGGTGTATGAAACTGAAAGATCTTCTTAGTATGTTTAGACTTGATAACATTTGCTCAATTTGATAAATACTAATTAACTTAATTACACTAATAATATTAAATAGTTTCTTGTGTTTATCTAATTCTAACCTAAAGAAGATCTTTAGGTTTCATATCATATGCTAGTTAGCAACTCTTTAGACGAGCATTTCAAATGACAGCGATTGCATTATATTGCGAATAAAGCTTACGTGTTCCATCAGTTCCCTAAAATTGAAAAGAGAAAAGTAGAGATTAGTATAATATATCATAATTACATAGATAGAGCTAATTATACTTACTGGTATTCCTTTCACACCTTTCACACCTGTTCTGCCCTAAATTAAGCAAAATGAAAGGAATATATATATTAAATTTGCATTGATAATGTCTTTGTAGAAGGTGGGAAGAAAAAAGTCCCAATATTGTGCAAATATGTTGAAAGAGAGAGAGAGAGACTTTATTCGGCTTAAAGAGAGACACTAGCTCTTTTGAAGTGTCAAAAGAGATGCTCTACTGTTTCTATCCGTTAGTAGCTTTCTAGTTTATCTATGATTAGCTTAGGAAGCAGTTTAATCAATTAGTAGGGTTAACTTTTAGTTAGGTTATGTCAGAAACGGATGACTGAATAATCTCATAGATATCAGACTATGTAATAGTTGACAAATTTGTAGCTTATATATGAGTTAGTAGCTACTAATTAGATTGATTTCTTTAGATATATAAATAAGCTTAAAATTACTGAATAAAGTGCATAGATATATTCAAATTATATAATCCCAATTATCTTATAAACCTCTAGAAAGCATAATAATAATGTCTACTCACGTCACGACCAGGCCAACCATCTCTACCCTAAAATTAGATCAAAATATCATTTTTAATAAAGTTGTACAACCAAAAACAAGATCTTGGGAATGTGAGATACTTACAGGAGCGCCGTCAGCACCTTTTGGACCCTGACACGTTCACAAGAATTTAGAGGATCAATATCCAATTAGTAATAAGACTCACACATCGGTGACACGTGTTTCGATCAAAAAAGAAATGATCGACAACATGATATGATTGAAAATACAACTTGTAGCTATCTATACATAATTAAAGATAAATATGTACCTATTTAGTTGTAGTAAATGGAACAAAACCTTATAATATACTGCATCAAGAAATGATTTTTAACTTTGTATCGTAAAGGCACTTGGCATAGCTAATGTAATGCTTATTACAAATAAATAAGTATATGTATACAAAAGCTTTTAGATAGCTACAGTTTTTGTATTTTCGATCATATCATGCTGTGGATCAAATCAGTTTCGATCATTTCTTTTTTGATCTAATCACGTACAACCCATACATCAAGATAATATCTAATTTCCATTAATTTATTGTCAAATTACTTTAGCACCATCAGCCCCGTCTATAAGCACATTCAAAAGACATAATTTTTAGTAAGAATATTAGCTAATAATATATCAAATGAAATTACTTGGTCCATCAGTCCCAGCTCGCCTATAGAAATTGTGATATAATAATTATATATATATTAGCAGTGAAAATTTTTAGGAGAGATCTATGATTTGATCACATAGAAATAGATCACAAGCAAGTAAATATATAATATATTAAGGAATGTCAATGCGTTACTACTCTAATTTGATCCAGTTGAGCAAAACATTCTGGTGAATCAACTACTAAAATGTCATTCACAAAATAAGTTCATTACATATTCAGACAAATCTTCTATCTTTGTGATCATGTAATGTGTGATCTATTTCTATTTGATCGAATCATGTGTAACCACTTTTTAGGAATGATGTTTTAAAAGAAATTAAGCTATTCGTACCCATCAGGTCCTCTAGCTCCTGCAGCACCTGGCACACCTAAAATTTACACAAATTAATTAGTTTCTATGATTAATTTATCATATGAAAGTAGAGAAGTGTATATTTTTGAGCTTTTTATCAATATAAAGTGTACTTAAGTTGCTTTGACTCATCTTATCTCATAAGATCATTATATTCTATTTATATCAAGAGCATTCATATGAAAAATAAAAATATTTCAAAACTATACTGGCTAACGAATGTAGAGAAAATTTTTTAATCACTTGTATACAGAACAAACTAATAAGAAGAGACAAAACTGTCCAAACTGTTTATAAGATTGTCTAGCTAAAAAATCAATGTTTCTAGTGTATGTTTAGCAAAGGGCAAAATATGTACATTCTCTACTTTCATTATTGGCCACAGTTTATGTCACATACCGTTTCTTCCATTTAAACCATCCAAACCATCAAGTCTAAATTGTTGTAAATGAACAATAATTAGAAAGAAAATGAGGGTTATTTGCTGAAATTTTGGAATTTAAAATTAATTGAGGCATAATTGATATACATTGATGGGCTAAGAGCTCAAAATTTTCACCGTTATAAGCAGAGTCTGTCTATACGGCGTTATAGAGAGAAAGTTTACTCTTATAGATAGATTTCACTGTGTATGGTATAAAAACCTAAAAACTTCATTCAAATGATATACTAATGATATAGGTATGTACATATGCCTCTATAGTACTTTCAAATTCCAAAATTTCATAAAACAATATTAAAATCTTTACCCTGCGGGTCCATTCAGGCCTAAAATACAATAGCAACATAGATATTATTAAAGAAGAGATTCTACTTGTCATGTTAATTATATTTAATTACCCAGGGGCACCATCAACCTGAAAACGAATATAATTTAGATTATTCACATACAATCATCATAAAATTATTTACAAAAGAAAATACTTACTCCATCAGGACCTGGAGGGCCTAAATTAATTGAGAAAAACATTCATTATTTTACTATATGTAGAAGAATTTTTGAAATAGAAGTTTCATGTTTTAAAAAGACTGAAAAGCATGAGACCTTAATTTTTGAGACTTGTTTGCTTATTATAAACTTGAGTAAGTAATCTGTTTCACTTGATAGTGTATATTGAGCTTCAACATGAAGTTAATTTTACTATATATATGTAATATACCATAAAAAAAATAGCGGTGACAATATTTTCTCTATATCTTACCATTGAAATAGAAAATCATAACTACTGAAAAAGTATATTGTCACCACTGTTCCTTTCATGGTTAATTACATGTAGTAAAATTAGTCCCATGTCAAAACTCATTATAATTAACTGACAAAATGCACTACTCCTCATCTACTTCTACTTTTAAATATATAAGTTTAACATACCTGGAGGACACTGTGGACAACTGTAGTCGACAACATCTACATCTCCTCCAAGAAGTTTTTCAATACAAGTTGGTGGTAATGAACGTAATGAAATCTCAAAGAAATTATTATTTGATGTTCCATCATTAGCATCATCAGCATTACGAAAAGATACAAAATCAGAATCAAATCCTAAAACTTGTCTATCTCCATCAGCATTTTCAATAAAAAATTCAGTAATTTCATTTGCAATGTCAATTTCTCCAGTCTTTGTAAATTTCTCTACTCCAATACATCCCACTGTAACACCTTTTTTTAATTCCTTTTGAATTTCAAAGACTCCTTTATCTGAATGGAAGAAGAGTAGAAAAGTTGACAATATTTATTTAGAAAGTTGTGTAAATAATGTTTTTTGATAATAAAAATTTAAAATACTTACCCAAAATTTTAAATTTCTCTTGTCTCTTACTATTACTATCTTGAGTCTCATTATTTATATCAGTAGCAAATATATTATGGACAATACAAATAATTAGGAGCAAAGAAACACTTGCACTTTTAACAGACATGATGATGATGATGATGATAAGTACTTCCTTTTGTAAGAGTAGTCAAAATGCAACTAAAAGTAGCAAGTATGAAAAAAGTCTCTCGTCTCTTCTCCAGTAAAGGTCAAGTTCATGAAAAAAAGTTTTAGGTACTTTAATTGCCTCTCTTATGATATGTTGTAAAAATAGAAAAAGAGAAACTTTCTCTTTATGCATTTATGTATGTGTATATAAATAAAATAAAGTGAATGACATTATACAAAAGACCTTTTAAGCTTGTTATTTTTATAAATAAACAATAAAAGAAGTTTAAGGAATTTATTGAAACTTTCCAAAAAGCCAAAAAATGTATAATAATATATTATTTTTTTAGATGGTACATGATTGTACAGTATTGGGATTATTGAAGCAGCAAGTTCCAATATCACCATTAACACCTAAAATAGACATAGAATCAAAGAGTATGTTATAAAATGAACTTCTTTTGGCTATAAATATGAATATCTCACCTGAAAATCCAGGGTATCCATCTTGAATGATAAAAAAGACTCATTTTAAATTGCATCTCATCATAACATATCTATCTATCTATATAAAAGTATATATACCTGTTTCCAGCTACAACAAACAAGTAAAAAAGAATAATTAGCATTATTTTAACAAAATTCATATATATAAATGTCTTACGCAATCCTTGAACACCTGGAGATCCCTTTATAAATCAACAAAAAATACATTAGATCACTTTCTCTCTCTAATTAGCTATATATGATGTCAATTTCTCTTACTGGAGGTCCTTTGCTACCTGGCCTTCCATCTATTCCAGCTATTTAGTAAAATTAGAGGTCAAATTAGGCATAATTAGACATATATAAACTAAGAAATTGTCAATTTATAACATACGTTGTCCATTCTGTCCATTTACGCCGGCTGTATGTAGAAGACAATAATTAGTCATTACTAAATAGTTTTATAATATTGTCTTACGTGTTCCAGCAATTCCTTGTACGCCTTTAGCTCTAAAAAATTGGTTAAATTAGGACATAAAGAAGTCTTATGCTTAAAATTTTGAGTAAATACCCTGGAGCACCGTCTAAAGAAACCAAAATAAAAGTACATTACATTAGTAAGTAATCAAATGTAAATAAGACATAAATTATTATAGTTGCATACTAGTCCCATCTAAAAAGAGAAGAAAACCAAATTTTCATATTAATAATTAGTCAAATCAATATAAAAAAAATTCATAGAAATTAATACCTATTCCTCTGGCTCCTTTCGCTCCATCAGCACCTAAAATCAATTAAGAAACCAATTAAAAACAATTTTACAAGATTTTAAGTATATCTACATACCTTTGGTTCCTTTAGGCCTAAAAAACAAAGAATACTGTATTAGAAATGTTCTATTAAGTTGCTATAAATCATTAAATTACCCCTTGCTACCATCTGGACCTTTTTCTATATGAAATTATAGAGTATATATATGATTAATTTATTAGAATAAAATGAGATATTATGCAACATACCTCCAGCAGCTCCTTTGTCTCCTTTGGAACCTAAAATTAAATGGAAATTAAAGTACACACAATTAGTAAGTACTACTGGCGTTATTTTGTAGATTTTGTACATACCTGGTGTACCAGCTATATAGAGAAGGAGAAAGAGAGAAATTAGTGAGTGATTGGTCACATATATAAATGTCTAAAATATATAGTAGTATATTACGATTTCCGTCCTTTCCTGCGACACCATCTGTTAATTTAGACAATATTTTAGTACTTAAATTGATATATTTAATTAACCAATTAATTACCTGGTCCTGGTAAACCATCTATATAGACAAAAAAAGTTTTATTAGATGAAATAAATGAATATAGACTTTTAAATTGTCATACTTGGGGCATCTTGACCTGGTGCTCTATAAAAATACATGTAATTTAATTAATTTACATTCTATATAAGTAAAATACATTAAAATTGACTAATTTCAAACCCTTTAGTTCCTTTGGGGCCTAAAATTAATTGCAATGAAAAGAGTATTAGTTAAATATTCAACTTAATTATATAACTATTTTTTTTAAATAAAAAAAAACCTTTTGGACAATTACAAACGATTGTATTTACATCTACTGCAGTAGTGGTCCCATCAACAACAAAAGTCTTTTCAATACAAGTTGTTGGCCACCAACGTAATGATATATCTAATGAACCACCACTACGTTTCTTTGCTGAGAAATTATCAAATCCTTTAGCTTCTCTTCTACCATAAGCATCTTGAATAAAATATCCCAAAATCTCATCATCTTCTAGATCTCTATTAGGACTTTGCTTTATATAACATCCAAGAGTAATTCCATCACCAACATCAGTTGAGACTTCATACTTGTCTATGTATATACATATGTGGAAAGAAAAGAGAGAATAGATTTTAGTTTATTATGAAAAATTGCACAATTTTGTTTATTACCTTTTCCCAACTTTTTCTCTCTCTCAAATTTCTTTGCACTACACAACACAATAAAAAGGGTTGCAAACAACAATACAACAGCAATTGATTTTTGAAATGTGGACATGATGATATGATATGATATCTTATGCTCTTTATGTGATAATCAGAAAAAAGGGTTCCTACTCACTTGCTCTTCAGTGCACAAATAAATTGTTATATGTACCTGTAAGAAGAGAAGAGAGAGAGAGTTTGGTGTGCCTTTTTTTTAATATGGCCTACAGCTTTTATTCTTTTTTACTTATGAATTTATTAATAGAAAGTCACATAAAAGTACCTAAAATATCAAAAAAAGGTGAAAAATGTCATTACACTAACTGGTTACTGATATATATATATATATATATAAGTATGTATATGGCGACGCCTTCAATAATATGAGAAAAATAATCAAAAGGACAACAAATGTATATTATGTATTTTTCAGAAACAAAACAAAAAAATTTATATATGAGATTTATTTAGAACTTTTTAATTTGAAAAATAACAACAAAACTCAAAATAATTAATTTTCCATTATTTTGTGGTTTTGGCAGGTGGAACAAAAGTCTTGTCACCACAACAGAAGCCATGCTTTCCATTAGATCCTATTAATAGAAAAGAGAGACAAGAAAGAATTAGAATATATAACATACATGGTACATATATAAAAGTATTTCAATTTACCATTGGCTCCTAAAAGTGTAGAAAAGAGAAAATTAAAATAAAGAATTAAAATATATAACATACATATATAAATATATAAAAGTATTTTGATTTACCATTCTCAGCTAAAAGTGTAGAAAAAAGAGACAAAAAAAAACAATTAAAATATATAATATACATATATAAAACGACTTCTTATGAAATTAAGTAGTAAACTATAAACAACGTTGTATAGTAAGTACTCTTTATTTCTCGTATTTATTACTAACTGGAACTGCAATGCTGGCCAATTTTTAGCATGGCATATATATCAACATTCAGTGCTTGAGTTCAATGAACAATTTCAGATAATTAGTACACCTTTGTAACTATACTTTCATAGTTGGCTTATGAGAAAGAAGGAGCTCGTATTCCTAACCTCTAAATAACTTCATCAACTAACTTGCTCTCATTCCTAACCTATGCTGGAATAATCTAGTTACTAATTTTATCAATTAACCAGAGGAAGAAATAATCTAGATATTTATATGTAGTACAATACATAATTAATCAATATCACTAGCTCAAGTTGCACCAACATTTGTTCATGTGACCTAGCCTTTTAAGCAGTGAACAGAAGGAGGATGTTTGATGCAAATACTGAGTACATTATTAGTTAGTGGTTAGGTTAGGAATCCAAGCTGTTAGGATATAGTTTTAAAAGGTGAATAACAGGAGATAAATGATAAAAAATAACTATTCAAATTAGAGGTTATGTTAGGACTACGAGCAGGATAGCTGATAAAATATAGACTAGATTTGTTAGAGGTTATGTTAGGAATATGAACTGGTTTAGAATTCGCCTTTAATAGGTCAACTGAAAGTACATTTACAAAGTGTACTAAAAGTAATTCTCCTATCTAAGAAACCAAATTAATGAGCTAATTTTTTGCACTATATGCTCAGATTTAAATACATAGAGTATCATGATAGAAAGGACGCTTATATGTACTCGTAGTATATCTACTATACTTTCTCTTTAATTAAAAGTGAAAACTCACCACCAGCGCCGGTGTCACCTCCATCTATTAAATAACAATTTTTTTTAAATAAATTATCCTATTAAAATCATATTTTTATAATGTACCAACCTCCTTGAGGTCCTGGAGGGCTAAAATTTTAAAACATGTAAAAAAGTTAATAATTTATGCTTTTTTATGTTGCAATAAAATGATAAATACCCTGGGGGACCATCCGCTGCATCTTGGCCTAAAGTAAGACAAAAAGAAGAGAGAAATGAGTCAATGAGATTTTTTGTTGTATCTTTAATATATGAGACTCTTACCTGGTGTTCCTGCAGTTCCAGGTTTACCGGGATCTATATCAATTTACAGAGTAATTTAATAGCTCAGAATTTCATAAAATTATTAATTTCATACCTCCTACTTGTCCTTCTAAACCAGGTCTTCCTGGTCTTCCATTTCGACCTGGTTTACCTAAAATACATTAAAAATTGTTTAAAATATGACTTTTCAACAATATAAAACATAATTAAGTGTAATACTCACCTGCTGGTCCAGACTGACCTCTTTGACCTGGAGGACTACAAAACCAATCAAATGTCATGTATTTTGATACTACATATCTTAAAAAGTATAATTTCATACCCCTGTAAGCCAGATTGTCCTAAAATACATTAAAAATTGTTTAAATATAATCCTTTCAACAATATAAGAACGTAATTAAGTATAATAAACACCTGTGAGTCCTGGCAAACCACTAGTTCCTTGTAAAATAATGAAATGAGAACAATTTATATTCATGTTACAAGAATTTAATTGTATATATACCGAGTGTTTCGAAATAAAGTATACACTCGTGAGTCATCATGACGCGCTGCAAAAAAAATTACAATTTTAGCTGTTGTAGTTTATGAATTTTTATCAATGATACATCAAAATGAAGCCAGTTAAATTTCTGACTAGGCATAATAAAATAATACAAATAAAAATATTCCATTCGCTTGCTTTCAATCCAATAGAAATAAGGGTAAAAATAAAAAGTACGAGAAATACCGTTTATAAAGGGCTAAAGAGTTAAGTGACCACTAAATAATTCAAATAAAAATATTCCATTCGCTTGCTTTCAATCCAATAGAAATAAGGGTAAAAATAAAAAGTACGAGAAATACCGTTTATAAAGGGCTAAAGAGTTAAGTGACCACCGACAAATAAATTAAAGTAAGAGCAAGAAAAGCTTCACAGAAGACTGAAGCATTCATCAATAAACAAATAAAAAAATAATTATTTGATTTACTTTGAAAAAAGCTCGAGATCTAAATTCATAAAAAAGTTATGATCACAACCAAAAGAAAATTTTCTCTACAACACCTTAATGTGAAGCAAAAAGAACCAAATGAGACAAAGTTGGTGAAAAACAACCTGCTGAATCTTAATTGAGTTAAAAAAATACTATACATGAAAACAATTTTGTGTATTCGTCGAAAGCGCTGGCTAATTGGGTAAAAAACGGACTACCAAAGAATTAGTGAACCATATGATATGGACTAATGTATCTTCAGTAGATTAATATTCAGCTAGTAACTAGTAAAACACTCGTCACAATACTGAAGAAAAAGAAAATATATCCTCAAGATTTCTAATAAAATTTCCACCAAGAAGTATGGTTACGCGTGGTGTTTGTGGAAGAGGAACCACCGCTTTGCATACTGTTGAACCAAGGCTACTGTGACATGTCAGTACTTTAAGATAAGATACTTCCGATATTTTTTGAAGCCTATGAAGTCTCTTATTTATTTATAATTAAATCCAAAGTGACTTTTATAAAAACTGATGCTCCAGCTCATGATATAGTAAAACATTTGAGTTTATTGAAGGCAAAGTTTCCACGTCCATTTGCAAAGGAACTCTGGCATGGAAATATTTCAACCTTTAGTCTAGTTGAAATTACATGAACCAGTTTACTAGAATTAGTGTCAAAACTATCAAAACCTACTGATATAAAAACTTTAATAAAGAGAGTTCAAGATAATTGGAATTTTCTCGACGTCACCATGATCAAGAATCTGTATCTCTCGTCTTCAAATAAAATCCGAGAAGTTCAAGAAGCTAGTGAAGAAGTCAAGAGTAATTAAGTAATAAATGGTAAAAATTTCAATTTTTTTCATTAAGTACTTTTTATTTTATGCGCAATTGAAGATGGTTCTCCAAAAGTGTATACTTTATTTCGAAACACTCGGTAAGTACATCTTCAATCTTTTATACTTTATATCAAAAACGTGCGACACTATATAGGTCTATAATAGATTGTATATAATAAAGAAACTCTTTTATATCTCATATACAATCTTCATATCTGGAACATAGATATATATAGTTGGAGATGGATGTCATCCCTCTTTTTTGTCTCTGATATCATATACACAATGTGTGTGCCTTTTTTCTTCCATTGACTCTATGACTTCTTTCCTCTTCCCTGATTTTGTATTATGAACAGCATACTACTATTACATATGAGTCACTCTCTATCTGAAACAGTATTACTAGTTGTCGGTAACATCCTTCTCAAAAGCTCAACTCATTTCATTCCATTCACTCACTCACTTATTTGACTGATTCTTTGTGTCTCTCTCTTCATTTAGCATGTCGTAGTATATATAGTCGTCGTATGTATATATAGTCATTTAATTTGTGACTTATGCTTGAGCGCGTACGTGCTAAAGATGAATCATTTTGTAAATTTGTAAGTGTCGAGTACTAATTTCTCTAGTGTGGTAGTAAAGAAAGCAAAAAAGACTCACAAAATTGAGTGATTGTTAGATCTTAGGGGAAAGACGAGAATGGAATTTTTATTATTTGACACTCTCAGAGACTTAGACAGCTTAAGATACAAAAAGTTTGTCATTTCTTTCTCAAGCATCTCATTTATTACTATATAGAACTGATCATTACGACTTTTGCAAAAGCCTATCATCATAAAAATAAGAATACAAATGGGATAACAAAAGTATGTAGGAAAAGAACTCGAGTGTTCTCACTTTTATACAGAAATGTATTTACTACTTACAGATAAATTGTTTCTTTTGCTTCCAAATCATTAAAGAAAAAACCTTTTTCTGGATGCAATATTCTAATGGGACTGTTTCTACTGTATTGTTTTTTACATTTCTCTCAGGGTACCAAAAAGTGAGTCGTTTTGTTACCTGCTTATATGAGACACAATAGCCTGTAGGTATATTCGGTACCCTTCAAATATGTACTA
>VCNE01004709.1:0-14817 GCA_009869805.1 Oncopodura yosiiana | reverse complement strand
ATATATATATTTATACCAGTTTTTACCTTTATAGTGCAATGCGTAAATTGAATTCTATATAGTTGAAGTCTCTTTATTGGTTTTGTTTTAAAGTTTATCCAGTTGAGCTAAATAGCTATATAACTGCTATAGACGAGTTATAACTGGATTTCCAATTGAATTGCAATAGTTTCATTGACATATACACGGGTTTTTTATATGATTTCTATAGATTGTGTACTTGGAATGGTGGAGCGTCACTAGAGATTGTTTATGCTACTCAATAACTGTCATCTTACTCATTATTGTACTACGTGATGAAAGAATCTATTGGTATGAAGCTCTCATATTGATTTTGGTCTATGGCATTTATATTTTGAGTAAGTTGGACTCAATAATAATATAAGATGATCAGTATATAATAAATTGGACTTTTATATATTGTAGTAATGTACAAAAACTCACA
The DNA here is from genome assembly GCA_009869805.1 of Oncopodura yosiiana. Classification (NCBI taxonomy): domain Eukaryota; kingdom Metazoa; phylum Arthropoda; class Collembola; order Entomobryomorpha; family Oncopoduridae; genus Oncopodura; species Oncopodura yosiiana. Next base: position 14,372 of record VCNE01004709.1, on the reverse strand, counting down.
ACTAAAGAACCGAGCAGAGAAACTAGTTCACAAAGTTTCAAAAAGGATAAGTAAAATGGATCAAGTTGAAACGACGTACGTTCCTAAAAATGAGAATGGTAAATGTAGTGTTGAAACAGATAATGTTGGGGAAGGTCAACAACAATTTGAAAAGAGTTTAAATGGGAACGGAGCAACATTGAATGGGCTTACACTTCAAAAAAATGATAATATGAATGATGATGAGATTGCTGTTGAAAATACTTTGAAAAATGCAGAGGCTGAAGCAACAGCTCAAGAGGAAGAAGGTATAAATATTTTAGTAAACTTTTAGTGAAAGAGAAGCTTAAAGGTCTTTATATTTTATAGAGGAGGAAGGAGGATTACTTGACCTTCCAAAAGGTCAAGGATGTAGAGCTTGGACTGAATTTTTTCTTGGATGGCCAATTAAATTCGCTTTTACATTCACTATACCAGATTGCCGTCAAGAGAGATGGAGGCAATGGTATGTTTTGACTTTCATCATGTGCGTTGTATGGATTGGAGTTTTGGCCTATGTTGTTAACTGGATGGTACTTAACTTATAATTTAAAAGAGATCTTTTTTGTAGCAGTGCTAAAGGGCTATGCATTTACTTCTAGTTGACAGTTGCTGGACACACTTTAATGATTCCGGATTCAGTCACTGGCTTAACATTTATAGCTGCAGGAACGAGGTAAAGGTTTTGATTAATAACGATTGTATGAAAATTAATTGGTTGATTAATTAGTGTTCCGGAAGTTGTATCATCACTAATTGTGGCAAGGCAAGGTTTAGGTAAGTTACTTTTGAATACATTTCTTTCTATAAGGTCTTTGCTTATATGCTTATATCGGTATTCTGCCTATAGTTGCTCTAAGGAGTAATATTATGAACAAGCTTAAAATTACATTTAGAACAAATCACATATAATAAAAGTTTGTCTTTTTTATATTAACTTGTAGTAGGAAATCAGTTTATTGGCTAGTATAATCATTAGCAGAAGTCTCCTTATAAGATATTTGCTTATACCGGTATTCTGCCTATAGTTGTTTTAAGTCGTCATTTTAAGAAAAAATGATCTTTTTAACATCGGCCTATATTAATGAAATCGGCTAATTTGGTTCTATATGGTCTTTGCTTATACCGATATTCTACCTATAGTGGTCTGATTTTCCATTTCTTTAAACTATAGTTGTCCGTAAAAGTGATTCTGTTTATAAAGATTTCCATCTAGAATTTAGGCCTAGCATTATAGACAGAACTGACTCTAAATACTTCAACTCTCATAAGAATTTAATATTATTTGTTATTTACACAGGTACAATGGCAGTATCCAACTCAATCGGATCCAATACCTTTGACATTCTAATGTGCTTAGGTACATACGTACTTTATATGTATACTCTAATTATTTCATTGTAACAGAGATAACAAATACCATAAACACTTGAAATTCAATTTTTTTAGGAATTCCGTGGTTCATTCGTGCTCTAATTGAGTCAGATGAGCAAAAAGACTATGTTCAAATCAATTCTACAGGTGCGTCTCATTTTCTCATTCATACTAACTACTAACGAACTAAAACTTTCATTGTTACATTTTTAGGTCTAGAGTACTCTACAATGATGCTGATAACTTCTCTAGTAGTACTCTACATAATTCTAGCAATGAATCGCTTTGTACTAGATCGCAAAGTTGGATTTTTAGCCTTGATCCTCTACGGAATGTTTATCATTATGGCTTCACTTTTTGAATTAAATGTCTTTTTCACAGTCAACTTGCCTACATGTAAATATCATGAAGATTAAAAAAAGACTATTAAACCTACTTGCCTATAGAGTATAGCATTTATATTTATAAGAGAGAAGAAGAGTTATTATTGTTGTTGAGTAAAAAATTAATGTTATTTTATCACGTGCCTTTTTGCTGTATTCTTATCTGTTATCTTTTTTCGTTTTGTTGACTTACACAATATATATGAAAAGACTAGAATAACCAATATAGAAGAAGAGAGTACGTATTTTATTCAAATTCTGTCTTTTTTACTAATATAACTGTACTTTATAAATATAAGTAAGTATAGCAAGGATATATACATAATAAAGTGTAAACTATTTGTACATTAAATAAGATAATATGATGATACATTTTTAGATGTTTGTGTGTGATGAAAAAAATTATATAAGTTGAATGAAATAAATGACAGTATCTGACGGATTGTTAATTTATTTATATATATGTATATAACATATACTCACTCTGTCGCCAATCAGATATTCATCTTTTTATCATTTGTACCCTCGGCTCTAATATGTAATAAACAATAGTGGGAGAGATAAGACGACTTTAGATTAGTGAAATAGAAATTTGTGCTTGTCAAAACATATATTGTAGACATGTGTGTTGTACAAAATGGAGGAAGAAGAATTTTTAGGGTCATCAAGTTTCCAAGCGATAGATCATTACTCATGGGAAAGACTTTTAATTTGCCAATCAAAACTCAAGAGTTTGACTCAAGTCACATCGCTCATGTCATTTTTTGCTGTTGTAAGTTCTCTTTATAAATACAGTGGGCTCTCTCTATAACGGAACTCGTTTAGCACGCACACTATGTACTCGTAGTCTCTCTAAGCTGGTAGTAAAATGTCACTACGTGTAAGCTATTAGTTTTCCAGTTGAATATTATTGGCAATTCCATTTATAAAAGTAATTGGTATATCTCTTCACTTAAACTAATTGGAAAATATGTGAAATTATAAAGTAAGATTTTCTGTGTAGCTATAAGTCAATTAACATTTTTATATGACATTTTGGGCTCAAACATGAGAATAAGTTATTAGCTTCCTGAGTACTTTCGTTAGTAAATGACTAATTCATCAGAGGAAATATAATTAAATACGAAACTTTTAGTATTGTTTTAATATAGCTGTTTTTATCTTATTCGCCATTAAAAACCGTCCTAGAAATAAATTTTTATTGAAATTTTGTGCTAGAATTTTGACTGCAGAAAAATGTTTTTAAATTTTTTGTTCTAAAGTTGAAGCTTATAAAAAATTGATTTAGAAATTAATTTTTATGGAAATCAGATTGATTCGCTAAACATTTTGTCTGTCATTATATAAACAGAGTCCACTGTAAGTAGATATATGCATCTTTATTCAATAACATGGAAATTTTTAATTTTACGCAGATAGCAGCCGTAGAACTTAAAATTAATGCAAATACTCCAAACTGCATCACGAGCTCAATGCTAATTGTTGCATTTGCCTCAATAACTTGTCTACTTGTAGCACTCACAATAATAATCAAAATAATCTCAACAGTACTTCTCACTCATATTCAATCAACCTCAACTTTAGGACTTTCAGACATCCAGAGTCTACAGAGATCAACACATGATCACATGATAGTGATAATTAACATTGTATGCCTAACAGGAAATGTCGCCTCACCTTTTCTCTTTTGCATCGACATTATTCTAATTTCATGGATCAAGTTTAACTGCATAACAATTCTTGCTCCAATTGCAGTCACTGTTATAATGAGTCTAATGCTAATTGCTATATGTATTTATGGTCTAATTCTTTATAAGCAAATGAAAGAATTTGAAAATGGACGACTAAGATTTAGACCTACAAGACTTTACTCACGAATTGCTGATTGATTGGGATCATGACAGTGAATGGGAAAGTGCTAGTCAAGTTATTAGTCATGAAAATTTATATACTGATGAAACTATTGGACTTCTTAATTTTCGTGGAGTTAGTAATAAAAAAATTAATAAATATGGTAGTCTTATGTTTAGTAGTAGTGATTTAGCAACTTATTATTATAGTTCGGAAATGATGTAACCATTTTATAAAAACATATTTTGCAGTATATATATATATTATGGTGATCTCCTATCGTACAACATTGGGAAAATGATTAAAATAAAAGATAAATGTTATCACGTTTCTATATTATCATATCAGTAATTTGATTTCATAGTTTCATACTAATTGAGCTTTCACAGTTTAGTATACATAATGTTTACATAAGAAAATTTTTTTAGTGTGAATATGGGGGTGTGAATAAATTTAGTAATAATCATGTGAGCTATGGGGGAAACTGTGATTATACCTATTGAAGATGAAGATAAATTCAAGCAAATTAACTTGAGACGTAAATTGGCCACTTCTAATTCTAAATTGGAAAATGCTGCTGATGCGGCCAAGATTATGGCATTTTTCTCTACAGTAAGTATACAATTTTAATTGATTATAAGTATAGTAATTACAAAATACGAACTAAATGTATGCAAGGAGTTAAATGCACTTTCAGTTTTACCTGTAATTTAATTACAGTGTTGTTAAATGCTATGAATTAATTAGTAATTTGTTGTTAAAATTGTATTACAAAAAATATGTGTATTTATATGAAATTTAGTATAGAGCTGAGTCTTCAATACGTTAGTAGCTGTCCAAGAACTCAAATAAGAGTTTGGACAAATACAACAGCGCATAGTCTTGTTAATTAAACCAATTTCACACCTATTTTTTCTCTACAGTAAGTATATATCATAATTATTTTAATCGATCATAAGTACAGTAATTACAAAATACAAATTATAAGTGCAAGATATATTTAATAGTAGCTTAACTACAATTTCAATAAATGTTATGAATTATGTATTTATATGAAATTTAGTATAGAGCTGAAACTTTGATACACTTAGTAGCTGCCTAGAAGCTCACATAAGTGTTGAAACATATTTATTTTAGACAGATGATATTTTTTTTAATGGAGTTATATATCTATTTTAAATAACATAATGCAAATAGTCCAATTGAACCCAATTTCACATCCAATTTTCTTGCATATATCTCTAATTTTAATTTTTCAGTTAGCAGCAGTAGAACTCAATATTAACGAAGACGACGCCTCAGCCAACCTAATAACAATATTTGTCGCTTTCAACCTCACTTCTAGTCTCAACAGCAGTATTGGTGAAAGTAGCTAAAATGTGGATTTACCCAGATTTCCATTGTGCCGAGATATTATCTCGTATGAACATTTTAGAACTAAACCGAATACCTCAATCTGATAAAGATTTACTTTATTTCATGGAAGCCATTTGGATATTAGCTACAACAGTCTCAACAATATTATTTGTACTCAACTTCATTCTTCTCGTATGGATAAAATTTACACGTTACTCTCTGTACGCTTCAATTTCAGTGACTGTGATAATGACACCAGTTCTACTAGTGACAGTTGTGATTGGAATAATTTTACAACGAAAGTGCAATAAGAATAATTTATTTATGAATACTAATGATGTAGCAAATAGTGCAACAAGTCATAAACCTCCTCATCATTATATTAAACATGTATCGTCCAAAGTGGGGAATTCTCATGCGATAAAACGTAAATGGATTTCAGTGTAATTAAATACTAATTAGTCTAAAATAATGTAAATCTATTTTTTAGCTATTAATATTTAAATACACATTTCTTGGTAAATGCTTTCTTTTCCAGTTTCCGTGTATAGCATTAATTAAACATAGTTCGTTGTCTTATGTAAAAACTCCAGAGTACAAAAATAATGTCAATTTTATATATATATATCCGAGTTCATGCAAAGAATCATTAATACGCAAGTGAGACTCATGAACTTTATTTGGAATTCTGTTACCCAAATTATTACAACTTAGTATAAATAATAAATTGATAACATAATTTAACAACTACGCTCTCATTTTTTATTATTAATACAAATGTCAAGGTTGCTCAACTTAAACTGTCTTTTCCTATATTACGCATTTTCTCCATTGATGATCGCATAAGCGAAAAAATATGAAGAATTCGGCAGAAATGAATGGTTTGACTATTTACGAGAATGATTTGATATTTTTTGTATTATCAGTTGTGAATTACCAATGAAAAGCAAATCTGTTATGAATTTTGGTGCACAATGTCTGATTACGTGATTTGTTTGCATGATAATGAACTTGCAGCATCATACTATTGAGAATATGTATTTGCTCAAAAATTTATTCACCTACAAAAGTTAATGAGATTTGACTACCTTATGTGCCTAGCATAAAATTTTATGCGCCTATGTAAAACTAACAACATCTCTTACAACAATATATTACATTGACACTTCTCCGTAGAGAGAGAGAGCCACGACTATACCTATACTACTACTTCATGGTAATTATCCATTTTTGACTCTTGCACTTCAAATAACAAATAAGTTTAGGCCCAAACGTCAATTTAACTTTAGAACCAGTTTAGACTTACAGTTGTTTGGTTGTTATTAAAAAAATTATATTAATATCTCCATATATATATACCTATTCTTATCATTCTTATACCATGGCTTTTTTCAAGCCCAATGTCATAATATTATATATTAAATTTACATAGGAAAAAACCAAAAGTGAAATATAAGCCTTGTGACAAATCAGTATAGTGGATTGATTATATTAATAATTTTGACATTTCCTTGAATTTGACGTTGTTACTCAAGTGAACTCCACATTAGGGAAAAATGGACGAGCGTGTGTTTTATGTGCCTGGAGAAAATTGTAGTCTTCATAGTATCCATGAATTTCCAAAAGATTTGTTTACTCAGGAGCAAAGGAAAGAAGGATTCATTGCTGTTCATTTTGTTGCTGTCGTTTTATATGTTTTATGCTCTCGCTGTGGTCACTGATGAGTACTTTATTCCTTCGGTTGAAGCTATTGCTAGAAGATTTCAGATTCCGTCTGAAATTGCTGGATGTACTGTACTTGGAATTGCTAATTCTTCACCAGAATTGTGAGTATATATTTTATTAGGGGTTGAACTTTAATATATTCCAGAATCACTTGTTTTAAGATTATCAGCTATAACTCTCCATATAAGTGTCCGTTATTAAGCAATGGATTAAAAGACTTAGAAATTGACTTTCGGAGACTTGTGCATCTTGATTTCCTCTTTCGAACGAAGTATAAACTTTACATTGTATGACAAGTGATTCTGGAGAAATTGAAGTTTAAATTAGCTCGCTAACCAATTAGTGATATATATAGTTCCTAGAAACTCTAGCTAATTACGTAATCATATGCATACAGGTTCACTAATGTAATCGGAACATTTGTAACGGAAACAGACTTAGGTAATACAATTAATAAGCTTTACTATGAATTCCTACAAGAAATTTTTAATAATATAAATTAATTTTCTAGGCATAGGAGCTATCGTTGGTTGCAGTGTTTTTAATTTACTATTTGTAGCAGCCTGCATTGGTCTAGCTACTTCGAAGGTTATTGACTACTTACATTGATAAAAATATATTGTGGAGAGAGAGATGTGATAAAAACAATGTGCAAAGTACTAAAAAAGACACGTGCAGGAAAACTGAAACTCACTTGAAACTAAACTCTTATATAAATTTTTGTTGTAGGCAGTTGATATTCAATCATGGCCCATTACAAGGTATGCTAATTTTTTCTACTAAAGATTTTATATTTATTATAATTTTATTTCATTGTACAGAGACTCTGTATTCTATGCTATAACTGTGTTAGCATTATTTGGAATTCTTCTGGATAAACAGATCGATTGGTTTGATGGCTTAGCTCTGATTCTATTATATTGTGTTTACATCATAAGTAAGTTAATATATATATATAAGATGGTAATGTATTATAATGTGCTGTATATTTTTACACAGTTATTTACTTCAACACGAGACTTAAAAAAGTATTTTACAAGACAGTCTCTTCAGCTCAAGACTCTATTCGTAAAGTTAATTCCTCAAGGTCGTATAATGTTGAAGTTTGGACTACTGCTGAACAAACTAGTCAAGATAATTTAACTACTGTGAGTAGTATTTCTTCGTCTACTTTTCCCGATAATGATACATTTGATGAGGATGATGAAGGTAAAGCTTAAAAAGGTGTATTAATTAATTAATTAGTATCTCATTTAATTTAATTATTTTTTATTCCAGAAATTCTTAAGCCATTTAAGCTGCCACCCAAAGGTTCAAGTTGGATCGTCTGGACCAATTGGATTATCGGTTGGCCAATACGATTAGCACTATTTGTCTCAGTTCCAGATTGTCGAGTTTTTAAGGCATGGTATCCTTTGACATTTGTCATGTGTATTTTATGGAACACTGGACTCTGTTTTCTTGTCAGTTGGATGATGACAGTTATAGGCTATACTTTTAATGCTCCCGATTCAATTATGGGACTCACTGTAATTGCAATGGGAACGTCTGTTCCTCAAGCTGTTGGCAGTGTCATTGTTGCTCGCAAGGGGAAAGGGACGATGGCAATGAATAATGCTGTAAGAAAAAAAAACGTTTTAAAGACGACACTTTTAAATAATTATATTGTTTATGTATTTTAGATTGGATCCAACATCTTCAACATTTTGGTTTGCCTAGGCGTCCCTTGGCTCGTTCAAGCTCTAATTAAATTACCACAACATATCCAAGTGCAATCAAATGCTTTAGAGTACTCTACACTAATGTTAGTAGGCTCTGCTGTAATATTATATTTTATGATAGCTTGTAATAGCTACAAAATTGATAAAAAGTTGGGTATAATTGCAATAGTTGTGTACATCATATTTCTCATATTTGGTTCGCTATTTGAACTCAATGTGTTTTTTGAAGTTGGAGATTTCAAGACTTGTCCACATGGATCTTATGATTTAGAACTTATTTAATTTTTTTGATATATATTTTTTTGTAGCATTACTGCAGGCAGTAGCTCGCTGTATACTCTTATATAGAATTTTAGTTTTCTACGATATGCGACATTAAAAGTGCAAGTGATCTAGTCTGTTAGAACAAGAGTGAGTTTGCAACTTTTTTCCTGAATGTATATAAAATGTATATATTGATTTGTCTCATTGTGTAAATATACAATTGTGAATAAATTTTGAGAACATATAAATATCAAATGTGTTATATGACAAAACTGTCAATGGAGCATAAAGTTATATAAGCTATATACATATATATAGGTAAGCTTAACCGGTTCAAGAACTATATTAGTAGACTATAGTTGATTATACATTTCCCAAGGGCATAAATGAATCTAAATTTTTCTAAATTATTTGTTCCCACTATGACGTCACAGACTTGAAAATGTAATCCAGTGTCATGTGTATGTTGTCTTGCTCTCTTTTTACCTGTGGAGGACACATGTTGCACTCAAGCTTGACCATTATTATTATTTGACCTCCAGCATCAAGTTTAGTTTACACTGTACACTCTTCATTTAATCACTTGGCTTTCTACAAATCAGAAGAGTGAGTAAATAAACATATGTATCATAGTATTTGATTTGTGAGCTATTGACGTATAAACATTGTTGTTAAAAATATACTTGTCTATATACTGACACTTTCTTATTTCTTATGGATTGAGGTTAAAGTGTGAGTTGGAATAGAGATAAAATAAAATTTGTTCATATTATATATATATATATATATATTGAATTATTGAGAGAAGATGTAACGTAACGTGATGAGTTGCATTATATATTGTGGACAGATTAGATAATGAAGTGAAATCACGGGGTTACATTGTACACTCTAACTCTGCAGCCATTATTATACAATAAATAATAATATACATAAATTTGTATTGTACATAGGATGACTAGTGTGTAGTGTGTTTGTCACATAGAAAAATCAATAGGGAGGATAGAAATGGATAAATTGGAAGTTCACTAATCATTTGAGATTTTGGTGGCAGTTGAGTTAAAATACGACAATGTCTCAAGTACAAATTTCTGATGTCACAGCCAGACGATTGCTAAAAAAGAACACTCGATCAGCTACAAGACGTATTTTGCTATTTTTATGGACGGTTGTATTTGCCTATTTGTGTTTTTGGACGGAAGAAGTTGAGTCAGGTTTTGCTGCCTTTAGTCTTGGGCCAAATGATTTGCAGTCTGGTGTCCTAATGTCAGCATGGGCTAAAAGTAAGAATTTCAAAGTGTGCAATGATTATTCTATAGTATAGTTAATATTATTTTTGTTTGATTTTTAAGACGCTGACGGTAGACTACTTGAAGCCACTTTTGAAAATGAGACTGACGAAGGAAAAAATTGTACACCAGCAGCAATAGATGATTTTCCAACAGACTTATTTACTAATGGACAACGCCAGCAAGGATGGCTAGCAGTGCATTTTCTAGCTTCAGGTATAAAAAATAGAACACGTTTCAAAGTAATTGACTCCGGTTAATTAATTTAAATAATTTATTTGGTCAACAGTCTATTTGTTTTATGCTTTGGCTCTTGTCTGTGATGACTATTTTGTTCCATCAATTGAGTGTCTATGTGAAGGTAAAGTACTTACTTAGAAGATGAGATAAAAAATAGTGCATTAAATATTAAAGATTCTTTTACTGGAGTATAGCAAAGTAAAAACTTTTTACTTAAGGAAATTTACATCTTCTGATTTTTGTCGCATCTGTTACATAATATAATATAAAAAGTTTATTTAAGTACACTAATAGCATTTTGTTGTTTCTTTGATGTGTTTATAGAACTATCTTTACCAAGTGATGTTGCAGGGTTAGTTATTACTCAAAGTCAACGTAAACTTGCTCTAATTTTTTGTACTTTTTTCACAGTGCTACGTTTATGGCTGTAGCTACAAGGTATGATATTATTTATGAGCATTTTTATAGTTTTGATAATTAACTTTTTATGTACTTGTGACAGTTCTCCGGAGTTGTTTACCAATATTATCGGTAATATCTAATTTTAGTATTCTATGTTAAGACAGCTTGCCTAATTTACTTGTTATTCTTCTAGGCACATTTGTGACTGAAGGTGACATTGGAGTTGGTACTATAGTCGGAAGTAATTCAATATCTCAATATTCATCTGATGTATGACAATATATTTAACTGACAATATTTCTGCGACAGGTGCCGTCTTCAATATTTTGGCAGTTCCAGGAATTTGTGGTTTAGTCGCACCAGAAGTAAGTCTAAAAATTATATTAAAAAGTTCAGTCTAATTATTAAATTAATGTTTTTCTATAGCCTCTGCCATTAGAAGCTTACCCTCTATCAAGAGATTGCTTAGTATACGCTATAGCAGTCGTTCTCCTTATAACAGTTTTGGTCAATCGTCAAGTGATATGGTAAAAAAAATATTTAATTGCTAATTACTAAAGTATTAATATATCAATTATATATATATAGGTGGGAAGCTCTCATCTTAGTGGTGGCCTATATGATCTACATTGGAAGTAAGGATATTAATTTAGTTTGACATTTCTACAGAGCAAATTAGATTTGATTGGTATACATATTGAATTGAAATGTATATTATGTTTGACATTTGAAATTGCATGCTATAGACCATCATCGATTATTCTAACATTCTATTTCTGACATGATGATATCTTGTAGACTAGAATAATTTTAATGGCATGAATAGACATTCGTTACAATTCTCTGTTGGTAGAATCCAAACAACAGTTGACGTTATTTGCTACCACATATATAGTATATAGAGTATATATATAGAGAGTCCTTTTATTCAATTTGCACTATCACTTACTATATTATATCTATATAGTAGAGCTATTGCAAAGAGAAAAGAGCAATTTAATTTTGTGATTACATGGCGTGTGCTCTTTTAGTCTTCTCTCTCCATGTGGCTCAAGAGAAAAGACAATAAGTCCAATTAATCTTGGATGTCAAGCAACTTCAATACATTTCTCACTCAAGTGACACCTTTGATAACTTATAATAGCTCCAATGGTCCATTTTCTTTTAAGCAGAATAGAATAATGAATTTTCTTTGGAATTTATCCAAAAAAGAACTAGAGTGCATTTTTATTAGTTTGGGAAGAGATATAGAAGCAATAACAATGCCATTTTTGGGTAAATAATGAAGAGGAATAAAATTCAAATTTATATGGCTATTCTCTCAGCTATCTCTGTGTGAAATTCTCAACGAGAATATGTGGCTCACTATTTTAATGAGAGTAAAACTACGGGAGTTTTGATACAATTAAATCTATGATTTTCATAATTTTGAGCGATTTCACATTGAAAATAATAAACGGCGTTGATACTACTTTTTTAAGCTTGAGATACAGCCTGTATCATACAGCATTCAAAGTTTAGACACAAGTTTTTTTTAAAAGGAATCTATAATTTTCAAAATTCTGAGTGATTTCCCATCGAAAATAATAAACGGCGTTGAAATTTCTTTTTTCAAAATTGAGATTGTACATTCAAAATTTCAGTATTTTAGAAAGAATTCTTTTGGAACAGAAGGAATCTAAACTTTTCATAATTTTGAGCGATTTCTAATCGAAAATAATAAACGGCGGTGAAATTCCTCTTTCCAAAATTCAGATTGTCCATTCAAAATTTCAATTTTGAACTAAATTTTGAAAATTAAAAAGACATCGCTGTATAATTCTACGTAGAATCTGAAACTAAATTTTTTTGCTCACTGTAAAAGTGAAAATTAAAAAAACAAAAAAGTCAAAATTTCCTCTTTAATTTCTTCCAAAATACCAAATTAATTTTTTCATTATTCTTTTCTCCTCTGAAGCAATAAATAGCCACAGAATCCAAAGAATTTAATTTGACTCAATTTTTTCAAATCTCGAAATCTAAAATAGGGAGCCATATATACATACCCACACATAGTTGTTGCAGCCTTGTTAAAAATTTCATCAAGATCAACTAAGATATTTCTTACAAATTCAAACTTATGGGGACACATTTCCTTCTACATCTTGTCTACTGCAACATATACAGAGTCAGTTGATAGTCAACTCATTAATATTGATGATATTTGGGCAATAGAGTACGTACACACATATAGTAAACTCTAGAAAAAACTTGAGCGCTTAAGAGTAAATAGACTGGAGGTATTTTCTTTCTCTCCTTGGAAAGTTCTCTTCTTTCTATCTTCCTCCTTATGCTTATAATAAATGTAATAGCTACATACTAACATACTACACATTTCTCTACACACAGCTCTACTATTTTCTATTATGGCATCTCTCTCGTCCTTCACTTTCTCCTGATTGAATTACCTTCAAAAGTTATTTCATTAGCTATATTTCCTCTCAACATTCACAATCTAAAATTACATACATGATAGGTAGACTTCATTACTTTAACAATCACTCTTCAATCTTCTAACATATAAAATGAATTGAGCTACTAAAAGAGACACTAATGATAAACGGCAACCTATCTATTACCAAAATCATGTCAATGACAACTATCTCATCATATTTCTTCTTGTCTCTAATTTCAGTAATGTACTACAATACGAAATTGCGTCAAGGAGCAAATCGTCTGGCAAGAAAATTAGGATGTTTGAAATCTTCTTCAGATAGACATCGTCGTTCATATATGGAGCAAATTTCAGAAAAGTCACCATTAATAGGTAAGAAATTGAAGGTTAAACTCATTTGGTGTTATTGGAAACAAATGATGACATGACATGAACACTACGACCTTTGAAGTTTTCAAATATTTTCTTATTGAAGGTAGTGCTGGATTGAAAACTACATCAGAGTCGAGTACAGACTTGTTCACAGATATGGACAATAATACAGAAGATGCTATTCCTCCAGAGAGAATGGATGAGATTCTCATAGCTAAAGCACTACATAAATCCGAAGCTCATGCTGAGGAAGAGAAAGGTAAGTGTTTTTTTTCTTTTTAGTACTAAAACTAGACTAAGGATGAGACTATATATAAAGTAGTAAAAAAATCTTCGTTTTTTTAACTAAAGACTCCCTGTAGTGACGAGACTATGATTCTTGAAAAAATCTTGATATTTTTTTTACTCTTACTTACAAGTGATTTATTTAGTAGTTTGCGTAAATCAGCAGAGAGAGAGAAAAACGGTTTAGTTTTCTCTATAGGAAGAAATATAGAGAGAAAGTTATGAGCGAAGTGGAGTGAGTAGTAAAAAAGTTCTTTTCTACCTGAACGAAAAAGAAGAATGTGTTGAGTTTTTTTTTGTATTGTCGACACTTATAGAATGAATAGAATAGAATGTACTTTAGTTTTCAAGTTCTTTGCACAAGTGTGTAGTAAATTGTGAACAAGTTATTGTGTGGGAGTCAATACAAAACAGAAGAAGAAGAGAGAGAGAGAGAACCTTGTCTTTTCTAAGAGCTATTGTGCTATCAAGTAGTTTGCACCAATTGAAAAAGAAATATATTGAGCTAACACTAGAGCCAAAACTAAGAGACTTGGCCAAGATTGTAACAAAATCGGTTGCTCACACAGAACAACCGAGGGTGATGAATTACTAAACTGTTCTTATTTTGGACCACACAGATCTACTAACAATATAATAACGATAATAATGTTTATGA